>VYXB01006408.1:769496-797159 GCA_013397135.1 Pachyramphus minor | reverse complement strand
CGTCCCGCCGGGACCGCCGAGGTGACGCCCGCGGTCACCCTGAACCGGGTCTGAAAGCAGCGTCGTTCACTTACCGTGCAGGTCGGCGGAGGCCCGTCCTTCTTGCTGCAGAAAGACCCCGCAGGGAGGCGGCTGGCACAGCGGTTCTGCGAAGGCTGGTGGTGGCACAGCCGAGCATCTCCCTCTCTCTCTTCTCCAAAGCGGCTCTCCGGACACAGATCCACCCTGACACAAGAGGCTTGTCATAGAGCCTCCCATACCTCCAGGAGACACAGTTAATGTATTTCCTTTCCATGGCGATGATCTAATCCAACCTCGCACAAAGCACACATCTGCAGCATGCTGTGTTCACAGGAAGGACTTCTCAGGAACAACTGCTCCTTGGTACCTACCGACCTCCTTTTATTCTGTCTCTGTGTTGGCACCGCATGGTGTAGAATGACTCTTTCCTGCCTGCAGCACTTAAACAAAAAGACCCTTTAAATACTTTCTGAAAGTACCACCTGAAAACTTTCCATCATTCTGTGCTTCCCCCCTTGCCAAAGTGAAAGGTGATACGACCAGCCACTCAATCAATCTCTGTCAGGGTCAGGGGCATCTGGCTCCCGTAGGCTTTTTTATAGTAGGAGTCTGTTTCTAGGACCATTGGCTCTTCTGCAGCAGGATGCTGTTTTCCAGATCTGATTTAAGCTGAACTCCAAAAGACCACAGAGAAAGAAGAAGCAGGGAGTGTGCACTCAACTTCCTGGAAAAGACACCCAAACTGTTCTTATAGCCTCCTGCAACCTCACTCCATCCTCCACAGTTTTCCAGCAATTGCCAGCACTACGGGCTCAGAGGGCATGGGAAGCAGCCTGCAGCTGGCCCAGGAAGCCTGCCTGCTTTGAGCAGTGTTTTCAATTAATAGCCTGGTCAGCAGCCACATCATGGTCTGTGAGAAATGCTAAGTGTTACTAGCAGTCTCTTGGTCCAAAATGTTTGGGAGAGCCACTGTTCTGTCCTCAACCTCACGGGGTCTTTGCATCTGGGAGGAATGCCTGGGATAGAGAACACAAAAGGACAAGCTGGACTGGAGTACCCATTATTCCATTGGAAAAAAAAAATGAAAATAAGATGTCAACAACTTCTGTGGGCCTAATTGTTTCTTCTCAAACAGATTGTTAGCTTATGTGAATCAGGGTAGCTCTACTGAGTAAACCAAAGAATGGAAGGGGGAGGGGGGATAGCCTTGGGATCAGAAAGGCACAATATGGGTCTTTATCCACATTGATTGCTGGCCACTGAGTAACATTAACTTCTTGCCACAACCCTTCCCTCCACCAAGAGACAGTGGCACCAAGAGAGATGAAGAGACACAGGGTGGCAAATAGTGAGACTGCATAGTTTCTGCAAACACCACTGTACGAGGCCAGCTGATGGACTGGACCTTCACTCCCTCTCTCTGCAGCTCCCGCTCTTGCCCTGCTGCTCAGCTCTATCATTAAACCGAAACACAGAAAACTTAGCCGATTAAAACCCATAAATGGTTATTTTCTGAGCCAGATTGCTTCCCTGATCTGTTCCACCCTACAGTCACATGCAGTCTGGACCAGGTGTAAAGAAACACAATACAAGTGGTTCTTTCAGCATCAGTGCTAGCTTGAAGAGTTCATCAAACTGCAGCCTGGTGAAACACTGGGAAATCCCATAGAAAGCAAAAGAGAGGAAGCTGTACTTCAATTTGTGCAAAACATAGACAAAGATCAGGCAGTCGGTGAGTGATGCAAATGCACCTAGTCATATTTCTCCACTGGACCTTCAAGAGAAAAAGAGGTAAAACATCAAGCACAAAGGGCATCCTGACTTCTCCAAACACAAAATCAGGACAAGCTAAATCCTGTCCAATTGCACAACATTAGTGATTCTGTACTCTCTTACCTTCTGCTAAGGGAACAGCAATGTTCTGACCTGCGGTGATTTATGTGTAGCAAATTAATGCCATAAACAAGTGAGAGGAACGAAAATCTCATGCCCTAATCCTTCAAAGCAAAACCAAATTCTTTATGGGCAGCATGATTGCTGATGAAGGAGGTAATGTTTATCCTTATTTGAATCCAATAAAAACATCCAAACAAGAGAAACAATGCTCAAAGAGCTCTTCTCCATTACATTTGCAAATAATGTTTAAAAAAAAAATTAATAATTACTTCACATGCTTTACAAATACTAATTAATTTAGCCTGATGTCTCCCCAGCTGGACAGGTGTTACTACCTCCAGTGAACATATGAGCAAGCTGAGTAACACAGATTTGGCTCTGGTTTTTTAAGTAGCACCTAATTTTCAGTGCAATTCTGTGTACAGGCAGCTTCTGTTAATTCTGGCTAGAGCTGTAAGTGATTAATGCATGTGCAAGACAGATTCTGGGTATCTCAAGCTACAGGGCTACAATTAAAGCCCATGCTTGAAAATGTGATCTTAAAGGACTTGCCCTTGGCTGGGCAAGACAAGGAATCTGTTGTAGGATCAGGAAAATAAGCCAAGTCTTCAGATTCCTTGGGGCTTGTCTCCACAAGAAATGTAGGGAAGCAACACAAAATTGCAGCATGACAGATACATTCTCCTCAGGTGGACCCTTCAGTGTTCACTGCTTGCAAAGAGCAAATTTTAACCCCACCATAAATTCATCCTTTCTCCCACTAACAGAAAGACTTGCTTCTCACTTAGCACTCAATACTGTAGCTTGTTGCCACTTTCTAAACTGAAAGGTGATGGTGACAAGAGAAGGATGTGGTGACTCCAGCGTAGCAATAAGAAAGCCAAGAGTAAAGTTTCACTTTGATTTCAGCAGAAAGCTTCCCCATAAAGATGTTTTGGTTTGCAATCACCAATGAAGTACTTACCTGCATTTCAAAGAGGAGTGAACTTCCTCCCACTTAGCATACTCAAGATCATGTCTACTAATCCTAAGCAGAGACATGAACAATCTGAATAGTTGCCCCCATTTGCTGGAGCACAGTGCCAGCTCAAAGGAGGAACTGTGCGGTTTCATAGGCAGTATTTCTCTCTGCCATAAACCCTCTAGAGATAATCTAACAATGTCTACAAAGGAGACTGAGCTACAGATGCACATCCTGCCAAGCTGAGATGCTGATGGAAAAGTCTATTGTCCCAGCCTGTGGCTAAAATCCCTTCAGGTCTGCTTTGCTCAACTGTGTTTGAATGCTTCTCACATGTTTTCAGTCTGAATGAGGTAGGTTAGAGGCAGCTTCAGTATTATAAGCTACCACCCAGTGCAAGACAGGAAGGGGTCAACCCACAGCTTACTGCCTGGATCTGAAGCAGCAGGAACCTCCGATTCCAGGGAAGAGATGGAGACAGAAACTTCTGCCACAGGCTACATGAACATCTATGGCCTTAGTGAAGTGTGGTGGTGTCCACAAGTTCATACTTTGGCTTGTCAGATGCCAGCTTTCCATGGAAATAAGCCTGGTGCTCATTCATTAAATCTTGGCTAACATTTAAAATGGTGGGGGAATAGCATTGCAATTATTTAAATTCTCAAATTGGTATGATGTAGTTTAACTGGCAAAAATTAGTGTAGGCTATGTCTGCCAAAACTGGTAGGTTCAAAGGAAGTGCTGCAGTGGGTAGCCTGCTGTGAGGATGGCAGCTGGCCACAGAGTGACCAGCCACACCACGCACCCACAGCAGCAGGCCTAAGGTCTCTTTATGGTCTTGGTGGACTTGAGAAGAGTAGGAACACCACCATAGATGTAACACTGGTTTTGCCACTTTGGGTTACAACTGTTTGGACTGAAGCAGTGTCCTTTGGTGTAGCTCTCCCTCATCCCTCACACACACACACACACACATACACACACACAGAGTTTTACACCTGCTGTCCCATGACACTAAGCCAAGTGTTTGTGTAGCTAAACTCTAAAGATTTTTTTTTTTTAAGGATCTTCAGGCTAAAAAAACCCCACCAGACATTCTCCCTGAAAAGCACATATTTTCTTTTGAGTGGATCATTTCACAGAACTGGTTTAAAGGGCAGCGAGACAAACAGCTGTATCAGCACAACCATTGAAGCAGTAACCTGGTGCATGCAGCGGAGAAGGAGCCGACTAGAGCCGCCACCTCACTCAATTGAAAACTAGAACAGGATGCCTGACTGTGGCCCAGCTCTACCAGTACTTTCCAAAGTGTGTGTTTTAGCTAGAATTGGGTCTGTGGTGTTCTTGGGTTTTTTCCTTATGTTTCCTAAGGAAATACAGTTTACACAATTGCTCCATCCTTCAGTTTTCCTGTAATCTGTTTCAATTCTGCTGTGCACTCTCAGTCAAATCTGAAAGAGTTTCAAACTACCACGACCCTTTAAATCAGTCCCTGTCTGGGTAGAAGCCCAAACTTGTGTCTTCTGCAAGCAGAAAAGCAGGCAGAACTCAGCTACTATCCAGTGCTGCTGGTTAGTTGACACACAGCTCTGGCCTATGGCTTCAGGGGCAGGGAGGAAGCTGAAGCGGTGAACTTGATGTTCATCATGCAAGGCCAGGCTTTGTCACTGTGATTGCTCATGCACAGCCTGCCTAAATCCAGACTTTGAAACTTACGGCATGGAGACTTCAGTGTGCACTTGTGCTTTAAAATACAGAGCCCTGTCAGAAGTTCCTACTATAAGTCATTAAAATGTAGTTAGTACTTTTAAATCCATTCAGTGATTTCTGTATCAGGCTATTGTAAGATTAATTGTCTTGACAACACAAGTAGTACAGGTATTCTTAGTGAAAGAGGTGATACTTCTGTGCAAAGGCTCAATTGTGCAATATGATGCCTGATACTGTATTTATATTGCTAAAATGTATTTTCTGAGGGAAGATCAACACAGAGGTGAATTGCATCTAACATGAGAGGAAAAAAAATAACTTGTCAGCTGGATAGGTTATTGGCTCAACTATAAATCCAAGAGAACAATAATGCATACTGTATTCCCGCCTGTTCCCACACACTCCTTCTTGTCATCACAAGAGGTCTTTAGTACCCTAAAATATAGTTTGACAATAAAAATTAATTGAAAGTGCACTAGAATCATTAACTTTCAGAGCTTCATGGTTTGCCCATCCTTAAATAATGCTGGTTATAAAATCCTGTTTGTGCTACAATTCCTTGGCTCTCTGCCATGTAGCATGTACAGAAATCAGCAATATGTGCAGCAGGGACTTAGCTGGCTGTAATACGAATGCACATAATAGACTTTCTTCTTTAGCTCAGCAGCAAAACATTGACTCAGATCTTGAGACCAGTTATAGTCCCAGCGGTGTTTACTCTGTGTAATTAGCAGTATCAAGTGTGTTGTCTTTTGGGTAGCCTGATTGTTTCCATATGCATGTGTACCTTCTGTGAACGCAGACAGGGCAAGAGGCAGACAGCATTCAAAGTGCATGCATTATGGTAAGCACATATGTTTTAAATACCTTATCTCTACAATTAAGAAGAGTTTAGAAATTGGTCATATAAATCTTAGAAAATGGGGCCAGCAGAGAAGGAAAAAAGCCTTCTTTCCAAGCAAGAATTTTGCCTGGGTAACTACTTGTACCCAGGTCCCCGAGATGGCGCAGACATCTCCCTGCTCGCTGATGGGAAAGCAGCATGAATCAGTAGCTCATGCATTGCTCCAGGAGGGAGAAGGCTGTTGACGCTGTGTTGGGGCCTGGAGGAAGATCGGGCTGGCATTCGAGGCGGGGCGTGCCTGGGAATGCTGCACAACATTCATCTTAGGGGCAGGTACTTGCTGAAATTCCAATTACTGAGAGAGAGGGCTGAGGCAGAGTGAGGCCTTGCCTTTGCCTTGCAAAAAGGTGCAGCTTTTTACCTCAGGCTAATGTTTCTGACCTGTCCCAAGGTAAAAAAACAGTGAAACCAAGCAGCTTCAGCCTCACTGCAAGGCAAACCAGGCAAGGTCAACTCCAAAGGCAGTGGGGGGGCCACTGCTGGACTCACCTACTTTACCACATCAACAGCAGTTACATCAGGGTTTAAAAATAAAAAAAACATTTAAAAGATCCTCGAGAGCAGAAAAGAAAGGCCCTAATGTCTGTTTTGAAATAAAGAGTATGAAAAAGAGTTTGTTTGGGGTTATTTATCTCTTGTTCTCCCTCTCCCTTCCACGCCCCCAACATTGCCACATCTGGCAGGCTCTCTCACCCCCAACCCTCAAGCCTTTGCTCTGTGGCTGGCAGAATGGCTGGAGGCTGCAGGGAAGTGGGAAAAGACAAGGAGAGCCATTTCAACTGTGGCTTGGCTCTTCCTACTCCATGCTGTCCTCAGGATCCTCCACACACCTCTCATAACAGCAGGGCCCCTCTTCACCTCACCCTTCATGACATTGCACCTCCAGGCACATCTTGCCAATTGGGAAAGGCTCTCCCTGGATATTACTTTGCACACCTATTTTTATGGCTGCAGTAGATGCCTGAATACGTCATCATAACTTGTCTTGGGCTGCTCTCTGGTGTGCCATCCCAGCATCCCAGGACAGCCTTTCCATCATGCTTTTCTGCACCTCCCAAAACCTATATATGTGCGTGTTTTATCACTTTGCTATCAATATTTCAATATCTGCTTCGTAGCAAACTACTCTTTATCCATAACTTAAACTCACCAAGGAGAGTGCCTGACTAGGGTGTTACAACTGTGTTGTCCTCTTTGCTACTGCAGATATGGTAAAGATTTAATCTTAAAACTTGCCTTGCAGTAGAGAAAACACACCCTTGCAAAGCACCTTTAAATTTGAGCAAGTGCAGCTAGGGTCACTGGCTGTGCGAACTTGCATCACATAATTTCACCTCCCTTTCTCTGCTACCTCTAGGAACTATCACAAAAAGCTCCCCAAATGAGCTTTTTTTTTAATTCATAGATTTTCACTTTAAAGTACTGCAAAGCAATATTTTAACAATAATATCTACATAATACATTCTTCTCTACATATCTTCTTGAAAACATCTTGCAGTTTGTGATTTGGATGGAATTGCGCAAGGCTAGTAAGAAATAAAAATCTTTTACAGAAAAAGGCATATGTTGCTCATCGGCATTCATTCATTAAACAGTCTAGCAGTTTGCTTCAATTGTGTCTTCTGACATTAGGATTGAGGATGCCACTATTTTAATAATAATCTATCAAGCAGTATTGCAAATAGTCACTGCTCTTCAACTTCTTGAAAAGCTCTGAAGAGGTGAAAAATGCATTTGCAGCACAGCTACTGTTTTATCTCCACCACAAGATTTGGTTAACTCAGTGAAAAATACGGCACTCGAAATTAGTTTAGTAGGTTTTACATCTATCACTGTTGTCATTCTGCATTTATTATTTTCTCGGTGGTTTCTGCTGGTTTTTTTCCTAATTTTTCTTTTCTCATTTCCACTTAAACGTCTGCCATGAGCAAACGTACTTCATGGTATGTGGTTGCTGTCGTGCTCACAACAGATGCAGCAAAGCCCAGCGTAATCACTCAATCTATAAAACATTATTCGGCAATGAAATAATCTCTGTGCAGTCTCATGTCCTCACAAACCCCGCTGCAGGTATGTAACTCTTCCCTAGTGCATGGCAACCTGAGGAACGTTTAAAGATGTTTGAGATACTACTACCAGTTTAATACTGAAGCACACAGGACAGTGAATGCTGTTTTAAAGCTTATGTAAATACTAAGTACGTTTTATGGCCCTTTTACGTGTAAAACGTTAGGTTAGTTGAGAGGTACAAATGATTAGTTCAAATTCAATAACTAAAAATACAAATGTACTGCATACTCAGTACCTAGACCTTTGCTACACGCACATTTACATACAGAAAGAGCGTACCTGAAAAATCACCATTTCCGCTGTGATGGCAATAATATACTGCTTATGTGTCATGTTATTTTGAGTCATTATTCATCTATTACTCAACTAGTTTAGTAAATGTGGTACAATATCCAGGAGTCCCTGGACTCCGCAGATGCAAGCATATGTGTAACATGTGCTGAAATGCTTACAGGAACAGAGCAGAAATATGTATCAAGCCCAAACTTGAAAACAGGTGGTTTTAAGTTATACAAGGACAAAGAACAGCAAATAGCTTTTTACGCAGCCAGTTTTTGAGTTCGGAAATTAAACAGCTTTTTTTATTCCCTTTTCCACCACTGAAAAAAAAGCCCCCAAAAAGGGGGTTGAGAGAGCAACATGTGAAATCTAAGTCGTAATTTTAAAAATGAGGGTCCTTTTCACCATGGAGGGGGGGAGGTGGGAAATCACTTCTCTTTTGCCTTTTCTTTTTTTCTTTTCCTAAGGAATTCCAGTCTAGCATCAGCCCATGTCCCCAGGCCAGCAGGTGTCTAAAAATGTGGGGCAAGAGCGCTTCCCTGGCATGAACCAGGGCACCCTTGCAGGGTGAGCTTTGCAGTAAGGCTGGAGCAGGTCATAGCCAGTATTTTGCAATAATAGAACTGAAAAGGAAAAAAAAAACCTTAAGAAAAAATTTTTAAAAAAAGGCTTCAGTTAACATCTCTTGTGGCAACCATGGCGGGCTGGTGCACATCCTAGCAGCGGGGCTCCCCTGTGTCCCCAGGAGGTGTTTCCCCTCCTCGTTCCCTCGGGCCTAACACATCTTCCTCCTCAGGGAGCTGCCCCCTTCCAGGTCCTGCTGAGGAGGGAGCTCTGAAACCTGCCATCTGCTCAGGGACCTGGGAGTGCTGGGGGCCACCCTCCTCTCTCCTTGCCTCAGGCAAGATGATCTCTGCAGGGAGCCAGGTAGGGCGGAGACCGGGAGCTGGGGGTGGCAGCCCCCCTCTTAGACCTTGTGAGCCCCAGCCACACCTCCAAAAGCTGGTACCCCCAGGGTGGCACCTGCCCCCGGATTGTCTACACCCCCTTCCCAAGCATCAGGGGCCTCCCACGGCCCGGAGAGGCCTCGGCTGCCCGTCGGCACAAGGCTGGGGATAAGTGGGCAGCGCCAGTGCCGAGGCGAGGTGGGGCGCGGGGGTGAAGGTCTGTCCCCAGCGTGGGGCGAAAGGCCTCTCGGCTGCCCTCGGGGGAAGGGAGTGTCCCTCGCAGGGGAACAGACGGAGCGCCCTCCTCTTACTCATCGACCTGCCCGCCACCTCGGGAGGCGGGAGGAGGTTTTGCAAATATCTGGGGAAAGGGACGGGCCCCGGGAGCGTGAGAGTGGGAGAGGAATGGTGGGGTTACATAAAGGAGGGTGGGCGAGAAAGGCAGCGGGACAGTCAGGTGTGCGCGCCCAGGCTAAGCCGGAGGCAGGAGGATGGCGGAAGGGGTGATGGGAGAGGGAACTAAACACAGCCCAAATGCGGCTGTCCGGCTGGGAAGCATAGGGAAGGGAGACAGCCTCACGCTGCAGCTGGTGTGGGTGCATGCATCGATGCGGGTGCGTGAAAGAGCTGGACAAAGGACAAGAAGCATCATAGCTGCACAGGCGAGAGGATGGCGAGAGGGAAGACCTCCTTCCCAGGAGGTCTGCAGTTCCCCCTCCCGTTCCCCGCATGCTGCTGGGGAAACCTGCGCTTTTGCTGCTTGCTAGGAGACAGCACACAGCTCGGTGGGTGCGGGTGTGTGAGGCTTGCTAAATGGAGGCTCTTGCTGCCCTGCTGGTTGCTGCTGGGCTCGGGGAGGGAGGAGGAGAGGGAGGAGGAGGAGGGAGGGATGTGAAAGTGGGTCAGGAATGTAACTAGACTCTGCCCCCCTTGTTGCAGGCGCAGGCGGCGCTGCCTTAGCGATGGAAAGCAGGCATTTCACTGTTGATGTTCCCCAGTCCTGCCGGCTGACGGTTACTAGGGGATCCTGAAGGATGTGTTTCCCTGTGACCCTTCGAGAAGAAAAACTTAGTTGCCGCAGTAACCAAGTTTGGCTTGGATGCAATGATGCAGTAAATAGCATAGGTGAGCCTTGCTAAATGGAGGAGGAGGAGGAGGAAGCTGAAACTGTATAGGCTGGATAACTCTTGCAGTCAGGTCAAGAAACATTTTTAAAATGTCCCAACAAAATGTATTAGTTAAGTGCATGAGTTTTACATTTCCTCATGCAATAAAGCTCTCAGAATTTATCCTCTATGTATTGTAAACTACTAAGAAAACAAAGATAGAAATAAACTGCCTTAGTGATGCAGAATGAGATGCAACTCTGCAGTAGCCCTGTGCAGCCCTTTTCAGTGCAAATAATTTTTATTTGATGGCTTAATTTTTGAAAGTTAAGGTGAGTGAAAAAAGGTGAACACTGACTCAAAAACTAAAGTTTACATCCATCCTCTTTTCAGCATTGTTACTTTAGGCTAATAATTTTCAATATTGTTACTTAGATTAAAAGAGAGAACTCATCAACCCTGCTCCTATAGGATATCTGTAAACTAAATACTTTCAAAGTGGAAAGCAAACTAAAATGACAAGCAAAAGCTTTTAACTTGAGACCCAGTTATGCATTATTTCTCCCTATTCCCTTCAGTTGTTATCATCTAATTTCTATCATCCTCTAATAGAAAAATAGACTTCTATTCACAAAGGTAAGGAATCACTTCTCAGAGTTAGAATGAAGAACTGAAAAGAAAACACTGAAGACAGATGCTGTGATATATCCTTTTCTTTTTTAGTTTTCTTCCAGAGTTGTGTCTTTTCTAAAACACTGGTATTCCAAAGAAAAAATGGGCTGCTGTACATGAGACTGATTCTGTTCCCAGCCTGAGGATCAACAGAGAACTGAGTTGTCAAGCTTACAGATGCATGAGGAGTGAGGGGACAGCGAGTGTGTCAGTACAGGCCACGCAGCAGATAGGTATGCATCTAGTCGATGGATGAGGCTATGTGTGTACATTTCATTAAGGGAACAAAAGTAACTGGAGCAAACTGTGCAGCTATTGCTTTTACTCCTTTGAATTACTGTCAAGGAGGTATTGGTATAAATAAACATCCCTTCAGCTTATTTCACCTCTGAAAGCTACTCACTGTTTAAAAGCATCCATGCCTTTTAATTAAAGGACATTCAAGGATGAATAATGAATGTTACTATTTCTACATTTTCCGTGAAATAATATCTCAAGCTGATTTCCCTTCTACTAAAAGCTAAATGTAATAATAAAAGATATATGAACGTAAGCAAATTGTGGTGAAATATAGCTAATATATTGTACCATTACTCTTGTTTCAAGAAAAAAAAAAGTAGAAACCAATAGTGGTTTAAGTGCTATGAACTAAACAAAGCTTTTCCTAAACAGAACTCAGTGGAGGGCCTAGGTGATACCTTACAGATGAATGTAGCCCATTGCCTTCAGTCACGGAAAATATTCAGACAGTCTTCATCCACAGTTTTAAGATCAGTAACCGCTTTGGTATGTCATGCTTATTTTTTTGTGGAACCACATTACTTGACTTTGTCAGCTTTCTTGACCATGCAGAACAGTTAGTGGACACGGTCATGCCACCTGCTTGCACAGGCCTATGCCGCTGAGCAGTCTTGCAGATCTGGACAGGGGGATCCCACAAGTCTCTCACGCTATCAGTGAAAATGCCAGGTTAGAAAGCTTCCTCTTTGGGGATTGCCACAGACAGTTTTGATGGTCCCACCTATTACCAGCATATTTTCCTGTGTGTTGAGGCAACCCATGGGCTGGGAAAACTAAACATTACAGAGAAGAAGGATTTGTGTTAGCAACCATTCCTTCACTTACTGGCAGGGAGGGTCTGGTTTTGTTGTTACTCTGGGGCCCTTTTTATGCTCCTCTGGACAAGCAAACGGCATGCTAAGCCTTATGGAAACAGTCACGAGAAAATCCTCCTGTGCTCTGTGTAGGAGCATGGTGTTTCCTATCTATTCCCTCCACCCCTTTCTGTGGGGATGATGTGAGGAAGGAGGTGTGGCCAGAAAGTTGCTGCTTTCTAGTTTTTCTTGGCTCTGTCAAAGGCCTTTGTATTCAAGGGTAAACAGCAGGGACCTTGATGCTGCTCTAAATTTGTATGGATGTTGTAGAGGTCCACAGAAGGACCAGATAACATGACAAACCATGAAGCACAGCTTAGGTAAAAGAGAAAATTTGACCTTCAACCTGTGGTTGCTTTGAACAGGAATTGATAATGGCATCTCAGACCAGACCTTTACTACCAGCCTTTGCATGGGCTTAGTCTGCAGTGAGAGGCTAGTTAATGCATAAGCATGGAAAAAGAGACATGGGAAAGCTCCAGGTTTGATACCTGAGTCCATCTACAAAAGTATTTTTGCTTTGTTTTTGCTTTAACTTGTACACTGGAAAATTAGGAAAGGTAAAACCCCACTTTAAATAGGGCTTTTTTAGCTGTGTTGAGTCCCATGGTTATTAGAGAGAAAAAAAGATGTATTAATTTTTACCAAGTTATGTTAGCAGGCTAATGTACATGATTTAGTAAAATACTTACTTTCTGAGTAATTGTAGCACATTTTGGCTTTTAAAACCATCATTTCCAAAGTAGATACTAATAATTTTTAAAAATATATTAGCTCATCTTGTCTCCACCTAGCAGAGAAATTATTTTGCATCCTACTAAAGTGGCTGTCTGGCTTCGGGGGGAGGATAGATTGGACTCTTAAGATAGACTTAAAGATTTAGCCACATGCTATTTTTAAGCTTTATTTTCTTGGTTACTATCTTGTTCTTACCAGACTGGATTGCTAGAACTTCTCTGTAAACAGGATGAAACAATAGCAGCAAAGGTAGGATGCTGTACCAAGCTGAATAAGGACCTCAAAGCCCATTACCATTTTAATGATGGCATTGTTAAGCAAAGTAGACTCAAGATTAAATCCTTTTCTTCATTTAGAAAAAACAGCTATTTATCGAGTATTTTACCTTTAGCAACCAAAATACAGTAGTGTTTGGCTTTTTTTTGAAACTCATGTAGTTTCAGAGCTGTTTGCAGCTGAAGACTGTCAGCCACTCACTGTACTTACTAAAGTTTAAAAGCAGACACGGTTAACAGGATGTGACACAGACTCTCTTCAGCACAGTATCTGCCACATCCCTGTACTTTTCTAATAACTTTGAAGAGCTCAAGCTTAGAATGCAACAGGTCTTCTTAAAGTTTGAATCCAACAAGAAAGCCTTAAGAAAGGTATATCCCACATGTATCTTATTGAGAATTATTTCAGTGAACTTTTGCTTATCAGTATTGAAAAGATGTGTTAAAACCAGTCTGACAACTTTTTTTTCGTAACACCATGTGCTGGAGGGCCTTGAGAAAACAGTTTTGAAACAATATCAGAGCTGAACTACTGAAATGCTTTGAACAAGAAGAATGTTCATTAAACACATTTCTCTGGTTTTAATTGTGTCCCAAAAAACGAAGGTCAGATGTTTCATGATTTACAGCCCCTTTTCCCGTGAGATGCTTCAGAAAGAGCTCGAAAGATTTGCATCTTGCAAGTAAGAACACGGCGGACTTAAAATGCTGATCCTCCTGTGGTGTTTTTCAAAATTTTAGCTGTGAATTCACTGGATCCTGTTTCAAAACAGGCATATAAAAGTGTTAATTACCCACCCAGCTCCCCTTATCTTAATTCACTGTAAGTCAGCCAACACCCACGGGAGAGGCTCTGCAGTGACTGGACCATGAGAGATGCAGACATTTCATCCTCCTTTGGAAAGAGTCTCTTGGTATAATCCTGCTTTCTCTGAGTTGCTATTAACTACAACTCCTTGGAGTGAAATTAGGTTTCATTGCCCAGGGCTGTACTCTTTTCTCTCCTGCAAAAGGGCTGTGCTTCAGGTCACAGGTCTGTGCATGGGTCCTCCCACCCAAGCCCAGGGCACAGTTAGAGCACATGACAGATCAGCTCCTCTGCAGCCACCCGGCAGTGCTTGCTCTGCACTGAAGGTCTGAGGAGGAAAGACATCGATAAGCACTCTGCAAAGCACATTAGGTTCCTATTTTATCCCCCCCTTTCCAACTGCAGATTTCTCAGTACTTCTCAGCACCCCTTTTTTTTTGATGTGTAGCAAAGCATTTCAGGTCAGAATAAGTTATTCAGCACCTCTGAAAAATGCAGTCTCATTGTATACAGCTTGCTCTGAAAAATCAGCCCTGAGTGCCACAAAAAAATAAGATTTAGAAGAAATCATAGATGTCATTTTTTGGGTCATACTTCCTGACATAAAGGAAGATGCAAGCAAATAGTAGCATCATTCTACAGTGAGAGGGACTGGGTGAAGCATACCAGCTCAGACTAAAATGAAATTTTGCTAAAGGGTAAGGGCCTTCCAGTACAGCTGATCAGCAGCAGAAGAATTTAAGAAAAATCAGCACAGTGAGAGAAATGTATTACAAAAATGTTGGGCCTGACTCTGGAAATGTTTGTGACTCATCAGGGGTGCTACCCAGCAGGGAATTGTAAAGGAAGAATCTTCTTTACATCTAGGGCTGTTTTGAAGAGCTGCTGTTGATGGTACTTCCTCCTAGGCATTCCCAGGAGCTGTGTCTGTGTCTGCTTTGGTAAATAGAGAATAGATGGTGGATCCTGGTATTAGCAGGACCTTTTACACATCTGTCTTGGCATTTTCTTTGAAGTCTTGGGTAATGGCAAACTAGAGTCTCAGTAGAGATGATTTTTGCAACACAGGAAACACCTGTACACTCTCCTCAAATTATTTCTCCATGTGACAAATGCACACCAGCTCTGCTATGTCACAAGGCCTTTTCACCCTAAAAGTTAAGGTCAGGAGCAACTCACAAAAAAGCACTGGACAAGGCAAAATCCTTCCTCTAAACCTTCCCTCCTTTCACCTCCTACTCTGTGTTCTGCCTTTCTGCTTTTTTTCCCCTGTATTATTCAACCCACAGCTTGCCTTCCTAGAAGCATCAATCCATCATTCCCTGTATTTATTTTTGTGTCTGTTCCTGAGTTGTCAAGGACCAGCAGATTCTTTTTTATTACCAGTGTGCACAGTGCAGAGGTCCAGCTACAGGCTGGTTTGCATTCAGAAGCTGTAGAAGTGATGCGATTTCTGCAATTTCTGAAACTTTTTCTTTAAACATGGTTATACAGCTGACATCTCTCTTCCTTGTTTAATGAGAGCCTACTCTATTTCATGCACTGAAGTGTGCACTGTTGATATAAGCATGCCCAGAGCTGGGAGAGAGGGCTCCTGTTCCTGGCCTTTCTACCTCTTGCTGATTAGCTGCCCTCTCAGTGCCTCACTTCCTTCAGCTGTGCAATGGCACTCACAAAACGTTCCTTTTCATCATAAAGTGATTTAAGATTCTTGGTGAAGAACATGACATGAAATCAGAGAGCCAAAGCTGTTAGAGAAGTATTATACACGACTGTCACTCTGTGGAGAATTCTCCAATATCATATTAGTAAATAAAGCAGCAAAAGTTTGTTCAAGGTTAGCATCTTCTACTCTTAAGCCTGGCTAGGATAGAATAGCATCTTAGGAAAATATTTGTGCAGTGTAATATCATTACTGTGGTCTTCTTCAGATCTTGTCAAGATCCTGGCAGAAGTATTTGCAGTAAGAAAAAAAAAAAAACCAAACAAAAAAGGCAAGCAATTTTAACCATGTGACCATTTTAATCACCTTGAGACAGTCTATACTTACATGGAGGTAGTACGTCGTACAAACAGTGTCTCTTCTTTTGTTCTCTGAAATCAGGATGGCTTCTAATCATTTAAATGTTGCTATTTTATTAATAAGTGCTACTGTATATATTTTAATATTTTACAGAAAACTGTAAGTGAATTACACAGTTGTAGAATTCCTTAGAGTTGGGTATATCAGCATTTCTGTAATTTTATCCTTCCTCAGAGCAGGCCTCAGAAACTAGTCTTGTAGGATGTAACAAATGTTGGATAATTTAGGAACAGATTTATAAGCACTTAGACCTGTCAGTTACACCATCTTATTGCTGATGAATATGTCCATCAAGACACTGAGAGGTTTTTTATGAGAAACTCAAAGTAACTTGGAATTAAAATCCTTCCAATTAAAAAAAAATAACTGTAATTCATTGCACTGAATCATGTAAACAACTTTAATACCAGAGGCACTGCTCCTTAACCTGGTATCTGAAATTACTAGTGGATAGTTTCAATTTTGTTTTTAAAGTAACTGAAATGCACATGAAGATTCAGGATTCTGGATAGGGGAAGAAAGCAACTGCATCTTCACTCTACTCCACCTCATCCTCTAAAAAAAAGTTTTCCACCAAAGCAGCAGGCTATATAACGTGCACAATAGGTGTACATTTTGTACATTTTATTAATCTGAAACTGAGCCTTTTCATCTTTATACCATTTTACTTCCAGGTCCTGTAACAGCCTTGCACTGGGTCAGACACATGTTTTCTAAAGAATGCCCCAGAAAGCACTGTGTGGGTGGTATTACAATTCTGTATATTCCTACAATGGAGCAGTGTGTCTGTGTAATGGGATTGGGAGTTTTGCTTTGGAGAGTTAATGTGAATGCCAAATGATAAATAAAATGCAGAAATGAAAAGAAAGCCCCAAAGAATGGAAAGCATCGTAGTAAGTCAACATTTATCTTTCTAACTGTGGGTCCTGTGAAGTCTGCAGAAAGGGTTTATGGATGAGACACGACTGGCAGAGAGCATGCAGCATTGTTGCTAAGAGCAGATCACCAGAACCCTGCAGAACACATGGCTATTCAATGTTTTAAGTTAATAACTCATAGAACCTTGTGATATTCAGAAGCGTTTGGCAAACATCTAATATTACTGGACTGTTTAAAGATGTTTGCAGGTCACATTTACAAGTGGATGTCTGTTATGCGGTATTATTAACACCTCTTTTTGGCTGTTGTTGGCACACTAACCCCTGCGCACTGCACCAGGAAACTGTATTCCATTCACAGATAGCTGACTCCATCCTCTAATTTTTCATGCATACAGGCTATAGGAGAATATCTTTTTAGGAGATCTCTTTGTTATCCTGTGTAAAAATCATTATGGGTGCTTGATAATCAAAGAAAACCTTACTAAAAATACAATTTTTTCAAATTATCTATATAAACACCTATGTCACTCTTCTTTAAAGTTCTACCTATGTCCTCATCATATTGTTTGTATTCCTGAAAGCCTTTTGTGTTCATAGCAATCTTCCTATCTCCCTTTAATCACAGTGGCCTCACACCACTTTTTCCAGCTGTTAAGAATTCATTGGGAAGAATTTACCTTGTTTTCTTAGTAGTTTTCCAAGTGCCTCAACATACTGCAGCATATTTTACAAACAGTAGAGGATTTTAAACGAATAATTCTTACAGAGTTACACTTTTAAACTAACTTCCTAGTATTATTCATAAAAAAGGCTATTGGTAACTAGATTTGCTCTGGAATTTTTACACAAACTTCTGAAACTGAATTTTACTTTTACATTCTGACTTTTTCACTTATATGTCTGAGTGCTGATTAAGCTCTTCTTGGGAGGGTTTATTGAGTCAATATAATGTCCCAGTAAGACTGGGCAGTTACCTGAGATGCCGGAAAATGTCTCCATTCATTTTCATCCTATTTTCATCAGAGATCACACAACTAGTTATATGCATTATGCTATTAATTTTTAAAATGGGATGAGTGTAGTTCAGCATCTAATTCGTACTCACATGCTTAAGTTTCAGCATTGCTCAGCAGCCACAGAAGCAACAAATGTGCTCAACAGGCTATGTAGGTGCCTAGAAAAAACAGAATCAAATAACGAAGTAGAGGCATCCTAACTGGAAAAATAAGAACCTTTTTTTAATTTATTTATTGAATATGGGTGAAGTATTGGTTCCTAGCAGAAACAGAGCATACAACTTAATGGATCTCATGCTTATTCAGATGTGGCAGATCTGACATGCACGTTTATGATGTCTGGCAAATGTAATTATTTTTGTATTTAAAAACTAAAATGTAGTTACTAATCAGATAGTCTGATTTTACACCTTTGTTTCACTCTTTAAATTCTAAAAAAAAGTAGTAATATGTTCCCTAAATTTTGGAGAGAAACAGCTTGTAGTGTGAATAGTGACATGATGTATTTTAATGATCCTGGAAGCTTAGTTTAGGCCCTCCTAATTACATGAAGTTCCCTCTTCTCACATAGCCCTGGGATAATTGGATTGTGTGGCATTCCAAAGCCTTTGGGATGCTAAAATAATCATGCCTCAACCCTATAAACATAATTCTGCTTTGATGTTCTCACCACTAGCTGCTAGCTGAATAATTTCAATTCCCTTGTGATCAACTTTCATATGATAAGAGTGATTGCAATGATAAAGAGGATGAAAAAAGTTGCAAGACCCTTGACATATGTTGTTAGTTCATACAAAGAGAGGACATCAATTTATAGGAACTGATATGGAGCAGGTCATGCAATTAAAGCTTTTGGTCCCTGTTTCATTACTGGAGAAAAGTGGGGCTGGCACTGAATGGTGGGGAGCAGCCACAGGAACTGGTTGTGGCTCTCTGGCTGAGATAAGTTTATGCTGTTCCCTTTGGCAAATCGTTGTCTTATAAATTCCTCAACGCTTTGTTCAAAGTACAGCTGTGTTTCAATAATAACTTATTTCTGTATAATTCCAGTTCAGTGGTTTTTATTACATATGCTGCTAACATTTTCACACGAGTACTCCAGCTGTACAGCAGTTCTCTGCACTCAGCACTAGCCTAAAATCATGCCAGGAACTATCTGTATTAGGATCCATGTTACCAAACTGTTGTATACTGAACTATGATATACCACTCCCATCTTACTCTGTTGTCCTAGCCCTTGAAAACTCACCACTTTTATGCCAACTTAGCCTCAATTTACTGCCACAAGATTTTGCTGTTGTTCCTATTTACACTCAATATTATACCAGTACCAAGTTTTGCAAGAGCTGTCAGTTTCCAGATAGGAAGTCTGAGCCCATTCATTCTTTTACAGTGTGGTTGGGTAATAAAGTGTTCATCATAGGACAGGACTAATGATACCAGCTCTACTGAATCAGCACATGCAAGCAGGCACAAGGAGTATTTCCTCTTTTGCTGTGTCAGTATCCTGGAGTCTAGACCAGAAACATCACCTGGGGGTCTGTCTTTGAGATTATCCCAAGAAAAGTATACGGACTGCAGTGAATTGTGTCCATTGGCTTGTGTGTTAGAGATCAACACAGAAACATCAAGCAGAGTTTTTACTGATTAAGTCTGTGCCCAGAGAACGACATCTTCTGAGTTGAATCACTCCCACTTATAGCAGAAACCACAGTTCAGAATTTCAAGTCACTTAGGAGGCTATTTGCTACTCAGTTCTCGATTACATATAAGTATAGCCATAGCAAAACTCCTATAAATACCAGATAAAAATAAACAGGAAACAAAAGCAAGCTTACTTTTCAGTCAGAGAGAATTCTCATGCAACTTTCTAGCCTTGTTTAGCGAGTTGAATCACGTGTGCAGGGGGATAAGCAATTGTGGAGGACATCAGCATCCTTCAACAGATGGTATTTTTACATGTGGACCACTGCTAAGGAGGCTCTAGGTGAATTGATGACACTCGTTTTTATGTGTATTTTAAATCACGCTTTACATCCAGATCTCAAGAGGTAAGAAGACAGTGTCCAATCCACTGTGCTACTGGGCACCTTAGCAGTGTTCTCCTGAGCCCTTCTCTTGGATTGTCTGCTGTATAACTTATTCTAGTGACACTAGGCTCTACTCTCAGGCCTCTTCTTGGTTTTTTTTTGTTGTTTGTTTCTTTGCTTTTAACCATTACAAAAATCAGTTTGCTGAAGTATTCAGGCTGCTCATTTGCACTTTAAGACTTACCTTTAGCCATTTCTGTGAGGGAAAGAACATAGAAGAAAACAAACAACCTAATGAAACAAACTCAGAAGACGTATGTGAAGGGAGTGCGTAAGATTGTTCAGGAAATTGAGAAAATCTTATTTGCAGTTGCCATTTAATCAAAATTCATAGCTGGGAAGATTATTTCACTGGTGAGTTTAGAGAGCCACTGCAGTCTATTATCACTTCACTAAAGATTGAAGGAAAAATTTCGCATGACTGTTAGGATTTCAGGATATTTTCACAGACATTAATTCCAAGCAATTTAATCCTTTGCTGTAAACACTGACTGCAAGCTGAAAATTTGGAGTCTAAACGTCTCTGCCCTTTCTAGTTACTTGGAGTTCTTTTGAGGAGGAGGCTGATGTCTGTGCCTTGTTCTTAGAAATCATTTGTTTCAAGAGTTGAGATTTCCATTCAGTGAATCATTTCGGGTAACAGCTCTCTTGCACTTGTTTTGATAATAGTGGTTTACGTTTTTTTCCTTTTCAAGTTTCATTTTAGTTAGAGCACACTTCCATCTGACCACCGAAGTAATTGCAAACAAAAGAAAAAGAAGTTTAGTAGCACTTTTACCTTATCTACCAAAATCTTTCCTTTCTAGATGCTTATTAAGAGAGTTTTCACCTTCTTTGTATTGCCCAGAAGTAAAGAAGATGATGGAACATATTATCTATTATCCAAGTTGAAGACAGGAATGCAGAAATATGTACTGAGAATCCTTTATTCTCAAGAATCCTTTATGTAAAAACAAGTGAATGTTGAGTGATAAATGAAGATTTAAGTGTCAATATTAGGTATTAAATGCTCTTATCCACATTGTCCTAATATGCAGACATTTTGCGATTATTGAGAGTTTTCTTTTTGTAGAAGCAAATACTGTCTTATATGAAAGCCCGGGGTCCACAAAGCCTCTGGTTCACTTCTTCTGCCAGGAAAAACCTTCTGCTGACAGTTTTTGCTGTGGTTGTGGAAGTCAGAATGTCAGTAGAAGAATTCTTTTTACCTCTCTTAATGATGTCTCCATTATGGACAATCTGCTAATACAGCATGGCTGTTTTGACAAGCAAGCAGCTCTACTGGTGTAGTTATGCAGTATGAGTATGTAGTTATGTATGTAGTTATGCTGCAGCAGAGTATCTACCCCTAATACAATTTACCTCAGCAAAACTGTACTTTTGCCAGAGTGGCTTGTCTGAATAACACAAGCTGTGCTGGTGAAAGTATGGTTCTGATTGCCTAATTCTAAACATCCAATTTCGGTATTGCAGCTTAGTTTTCACCTCAGTTGCAAATCATATCCCTTTGTACATCTGATCAGTGTCAGTATGCCTGTGGAACTGTATGGCATAGACCTGTCCCAACACAATTCTTCTTCTCATCTAAGGAGGCACAAAGCTCAATTTAAGCAGGTACAAAAGCATAAGTGACTCTCTTCATGCTCATTTACCTGAGCCCTACCATTTTCTTCTGCTTCCCCCTTGATTCTTTGCCTACTGCATCCACTGGTCATTTTTTCCTGGTAGTTCGGTTCCTCTCTACTCTTCCCCAAATCCTGTCACTGCAGCTTCCCCTGAGTAATGTTAATCTCTGCCCTTGAAAATTTTCCTGCTTTTTCCTTCCCTGCAGGGTAACTGCTTCCTTGCATACTTTCTTCATGACTGCTGCCTCACTTCCTATTTCTTTGCTTCTCTGCTGCTTGCTAGCCCTCTCTGCCTATTTTCTGCTGCTTTCTGGGTGCATCTCAAAGCACTGTCTACCATATTTTCCCTGGGCTGGTTGGGGTTTCCTTCTTCCCACCCCTTTTCTACTTGCACTCTTTAAGCTAAAATTAGCTGTGGCATGAAGTTAAGGAAAAAAACATGTAGGCTGGAAAAATCATCCCAATAGCAAAATCTGCAAGACTATGGACCAAGCTCCCAACAGTAGCTATTAAATCCTGCATAACTGAGAATACTTAAAACTAAACCAAGACAGGACAGGACAGTAAACTGCATAGAGAAATACCATGGCAGCCTCAGGGAATGAACAGCAGGCATTTTCCATTTCTAGCCCATCACACCAAAAGATAGTAAGTGATGCTTCAGCTGGATATTTCTGCCTTCCTCTAGCTGCTGATGTCGCTGCTGGTGCTACTGCAGCCCTTTGAACAACTGAACATGAAGAAGCTGCTGTTAACATGAGCATTTATTTTATTTGTGAGACGTTTCAGAATCCACTCTCCCTAGCAAATGGGACATGGGGAAGCACACAGCTGGCTTACTCCTTGCCTTGAGGAGGGAAAATAATCACATTTAAGCCAACAATCAATTAGGTGTGAGAGGCTGGGTGGTCAATAAGAACGAAACATGTCATGTTCAGTACCAAATCACAAGCTGGGCATTAAACACTAACTTCTTTTTGCACACCTGTATTTTTTGCATTACTTGGGCAACAATGCAGAGTTTTAAAACAAATTAAAGTATTGCAGCGGGTGGTTTTGCCTACTGTTGTTCTTTTTCCTGCTCTGTCTCTACACAGACACACTTGCACATGGGTCATACAACCTGTTTCTGAGGCGCACATTAGTGATCACAGAACTACTTGAGAATGTAAATGTCAAACATGTGCCCGCTAGTTTTTTCATGCTATGTTTTTAAACAGTCTGAGGAATAACTAGGCTGTGCTGTTCCAAAATTTGCTAAGTAATTAAATCTGCAGGGGGGAATCTTACTTACTTGTATTCATTTAAAACATACTATTTTTACATCCTCCTCTTTTAAGAGTTTTCATTACTAAAACTGTAATAACACCCTTTTGTGCCTCTGGTGTTTCTTTTGGTTACAAGGCTGATTATCCCTTTAGCCATTTTCTACAGCTATGACTGTATATCTTGAAAGAATAGGTTTAGGTTGGTGAAATTCCCTGAAAAGGATTTAGAAACATTGGTTATTGCTACAATAGTATAGGGGAGTAGTTTATGCTACTTTTCACATCCTGAAAATCAGAGCAGAGGAAAGGGACTAGTTCATCAAGCTTGTCCAGTCCCAGCAGCAGGGCTGCTCTGCATTGCATCCATTGGCTGGAGACTCCTACCGTGAAAGGAGAGGAGATAGGACCAGCAATTATTGCAGCCAGAGACTTTAAGCAGTTCTGCAACATGCCCTACAGGCTGTGATCTGTGGGGTGGGGGGGGAGTGGTGTGGGTTTCAGAAATACTGTCTCCATATTTTCAGATGAGTCCTTAGTCAAAAGGTAGTCTTGGCTGGCTAGGTGAGTCAGCTCAAGGTCAATTTTCCACTGCTGAAATGTCTCAGAGCAAACAGGGAGCAAATACTTATATATGATCTTTTATTTTTGCTGTTTGTTATCACTAATATTTCTACTCAGAAGAGTCACACAGCAGAGTGGATGACTTTGTGTCTGAAGAACTACACTGGGATTTGGGGAGAAATACTGGTTTTAATTCCAGCCTTGCCACTACCAGGCTGTTGTGATGTGAGGGAAACTGCTTCAGCATGCTGGGATACCTCAGCTTTTCTTTCACTCTGTGAAGGCTAATGTTAAGATAAATTTGGACTGAAACTTCAGCCTTGACTTTCTGATCATCCAAAGCTGCCCTTGGATATAGTGGGTGGGGTTGCTGCAGGAGCAAGTTCCACCACTCCCTCACTCCCCAGCAGCCTGATTTCCAGAGGCCAAGTTAGTTGAGCATGGTGGTGCATCACATTTCCCTACGTGGGGAAAACGGGAATGCTGTATGATGCTGTGTCACCAGACAAATGGTCTGAGAGAGTCTACAGCTGGTCTTATATGATGTGCTTTTTTCTGTGTGGTTTTCCCATACACATATTCAGCAAGTTTAATTTTTCAAGCAATTTATAGGAAATATATTTAGTTGAACTTTTCCCCTTTTATTCTGTATAATTACCCTGCCTCTATGTCAGGGTAACTGTCAGTTCTGCATTAGTGTTTAAGGGATTTTTGATCCAAGAAACCTATGTTTCCTTCAACCTCTGTTGAAGGAAAAAAACCCTCTAAAGCAAATAAAAACCCCAACCCATGAGAGGACCCAGCAGTGGCACATTCGTTAATTTAAAGAAATAACTGGTTGAAACATAAAGGAAATTCAAGTATTTCTTTTGCTCCTAGGTTTTATAAAGACTTATTTCTCAAAGCCCTCGGGGCTGTATTCTCTGATCCTCCAAGCAGGCTTTGCCCTGCATTAGTATGTCATCTGAGTTCTGCCTCTTGACACGAGTGAGGACATCAGCAAAAGGATGGTAGCGAGAGGACTCCAGATGCTGTGCAGGCAGGCATAAGCTCAGGGCAGGGCATGGGGCTTCCGATGCCTCTGACATCCTCTGTGGCTGGACAGCCACACTGCAGGGCAAGGGAGCTGAGGCCTGCCAGCTGCCCTCATCCAGCAGTCATGAGGTGTTAAAAAGTCAGGGTCCAGCCTTGCCTCTTATAGCATATGAAATACACCTGGTTAGTCAGGGAAGTGCCTCACTCCGAGTTGTTTTGGCTGAAAGGGATGTGTGAGTTTACAAGAAATTGAAGTAACTTCTAAATACCATGATCTAAGGCAGAGAACATTGATAATATCAAATAAGATGGGGGAAGGGGGAAAGATTTTCTACCTAACCTTTAACTCCTCTTTTAATGCCAATGTTAGCTTTAGTCTCCATGCTTTAACACATTCTCAAATTGCAGCCTTTATATAAGCTACACATCCTGTTTTTCTTCTCTCCTTGAATACCTTTAATCAGCATCTCTGCTGATATTTGAATTGTGGGTGGGGGCCGAGTTGTCCTTTTCTTGGGACCACGGCAGGTGGCTTTTATGTCACCAACAAGGCTGTGTCACCCAGTGGTGTTAATGAATTTGATAACACACTAAACACCTTCACAAAACTATTGTTTTTATTTCTACTATTGCTCATTGTATTTAACATCACTGTGTAGGATCAGAAAGCTATGCAAGGGTTATAAAGAAGCTAGAGGAAGTCTTGCCCCTTGGTGTGCTTACCATCACTATTAAGTACTGATATCACAATATCCAGAAACTGGATATTGTATAGAAACCGACTAGTCCTAGGAGAAAAAAGACTTATTACTTAAACTGTCATAGAATGGTCAGAGGAGGGAGGATAAACCACAGTCATGTAGATGGTAGAAACTGCAGTGATGAGAATAGCTGTATCATGTAAGCCAGGTAGTAACATTCTGGGAGAGTAATTTTATTCATAAAAGTGGGGTTTATTATACAAAAAGTATTTCTACCCTCTCTTTCACGCTAACAATTAAAAAAAAAACATTTGCCCCAAATGTCATATTCAATATTAGACAACGTTTTTTTTACCTCCCTGATGCATTATAAAAGTTCAAATGACAGAAAGCTGGAAAACTGAGTTGTTTTAATTTCTCTTGCCTTGCAACAGCCCAGAATTATAATTAATTTCTAAACTATTAAAAGACATATCATTTTTTACTATTTCATAAACCCTGGTAGTTAATCGGGTTTTTTAGTTACTACGTTACCCTTCTGCATCGTTGTGGGATTTTGTGTGTTGTTTTTTTTTTAATTTCTACCATTAATGTAACATGGTATGTACTGGTTCACCCTTCATTACATCTTTCTGAAAGATTAGGGATGTTAAAAACATAAATGCAATTGAAAAATTAGCTACATATTTTCTCCAAGTACCAAAATCCTAATTTTTTTTCCAATGTGAGCTTTACATTTTCACAGTTCTAGAGCAGATGCTGAATTGAAAAACACTTGTTCTTCTATTCCATCTATCTATTTGCTAAACTTCCTACATCAAAGGCTCTTCAGCACCTCCAAAGTTAGAAAATACATCAAGGGTAGATGAGAATCTTCATGCAGAGGTGGTCCAAAATGCCTCCAAGAATACTCTAGAGATATTGGCCAGCGGTCAATGACACATGCATTGCTAACCTCCAAATACAATTACCCATACAGGAATTTTCACCAGTTTCAATTCCGGCCACTTGTGTAAATGGCTGTGCAAAACAGGCCCAGTCTCCATGAGTTTGTACGTATGTGCTGTGCAGCCTTAAATCACAGCAGTCTTCCAATGCGAATAATGTTTTAAGGGCTGAGCCTGAGACTCACAAACTGCTCAGGTTTTTGTTTAATAGGATGCCTGAACACAAGAGATACCGAAGTAAAGCTGTAAGCTGGCTACAAAGCTGTTGAATCCACTAGCAGTTCTGCCACTGCAGGATGGCAGGTACAACAGGGACAGAGATGAAAAGGTTAAAGACGCTTTGTGATCCATTTATTTTTAATGGCTTCCCATGACTGTTTTTGGCAAAATAAGAACCTTGGAACAATGAGAATGTGCTTTCTAATGGTTGTGGCTCGTATTGTGGGGTAAAGCATGATATTGCTCTTCTGTCAGGCAGCAACTTCACTTTAACAGAGTTTAGTGGTATTTAAATTTTTCTACAAAGCTCATGTGTAACACTGCAAAAAACTTAGGTGACAAACACCCAGTCTGCAGAAACCACCACAACAAACACAAGCAGGTTGAAGCTGCAGTTTCGTGTTCTAAATACACACGTGTGCGCCTTTCAGTTTTACAGTTTTGGCTTTTCCAAGTTCCAGCTCACCACACCTGCAGGTGTTTTACTTGGGAGTCCAGAAGGAAAGAGAGCTATTCCTGACATAAAGCACAGCTCGTGTCTTTGAGACAGGACCTATGTATTCCTGACTTGTATGCCCTTATCCAGCACTTGAAAAGAATGTTGCAAACGAAGTTAATCATGATATCTTACAGGCAACAGACCGTTTTTGAAGAGTAGGTTGAGGGCTTGCTGCCACATTCCTGTAGTTTACCCTTCTTTTCCATGTGAATCCCTTTTCAGTGAGGAGATATGATACTATATAAGCTGGTACAAGCCTTTTGCCCAGAGGTCATGACTTGATTTCTTAAAAAAAATAAAAAAAACAGGCAGAGACTTTAGATTCCTCTCACCAATAGCAGCTTTAAAAGGCCTAGCTTTGGTAGCTTTAGACAAAGTGTAAATAACCATTTCCGTAAAGTTTAAACGGGTAACTGGTTCCTGCTATACTCATTAGGACACTCCTCGGAAGCAGTGTTGGTTTACTTTTTTTTTTCCCCATCGAGCTTTCAGGATGGAGCGTGCCAAATATTTTGTTTTTATGTACTGTTATTATTTGTCACACAACTCTAAACCGGTACTGTCTTTAAAGTGAAATCCCCACAACTCTGAACACACCTCTCCATCACTTGTTCAGTCTTCTACACTTTTGAACTTCCACTGCAGGGAAAGTGGAGGAAGGACCGTGCATGCACTGCCGTGCACAGCGCCTGTGCAGCGTGTAACTACCTGTACTTGCAAGCAGCCGCATCTTGCCTTTGATTAGGAGCAGCATTTGGACCTCCTGTTCCTATGATGATGTTCAGGGTCCTCTTAAATTTCACTTCCTTTAGGATTCGTCAGCTGGATGGATGACTGACCCCAGCTGAGACCCAAATCGCGCAGGGACGAAAGTTTCTGAGGAAACAAACAAACACAACCAGAAGCCGACTTCTGCCGGCGGAGCAGTGGGCTCCTGCCCGCGGACGCTGTACCTGGTGAGGCACTGGGCTGGGAAGAGGACGAGGAGGACGCACAGACATTTCCACGGGCAGCGGAGAGCCCCGATGAATTCCTTAAACCCGGCAGCGCGACACCACCACCCGCGGCTCAGGATGCGCTCCAGCCCCGAGCCAGGGAGAGCCGCCGGCCGGCCCGGGCCGGGCCGGGCAGGGTCGGGCAGGGCAGGCCCGCCTGGGAGAGCCCCGGGAGAGCCCCGCGGGCGCGGCCGCCTGAGCA
>VYXB01006408.1:645886-767990 GCA_013397135.1 Pachyramphus minor | reverse complement strand
GATGGGAGCCGGCCGAGACCCGTCTCTCAGGCGACTGCGCTCCCTCCCCATCGCCGTTGCTACGGGCCGGGACACCCCCCTCGCGGCTCGGCCGGGTGAGGATGCGAGGCAGCTCCTCCTGCCCAGTTTGTAACACACTGCTCGGCATCCCCCCCCACCCCATCCGCTGAGGGTGAGGGGCCGCAGGGGTCGCGGGCCGGGCCGGGCCGCGTCGGGCTGGGCCGGGGGGGAGCGTCGAGAGACGAGATGCTGCAACTTTTTTTTTCAGCAGAGGAGGGAGGGCGGTGGACTGAACTTTGTCATGTCGCAGATAAGTTTCCTCTGCCTTCTTCTCCCTGCACTTCTCCCCCGCCTCTCCTCTGAACGCACGCTTGATTTTTTTTTTTTAATCTCCTTTTTTTTTTTCCCCTAAATAATTTTCCCCGTTTCACCTCTCGGTTGCTATATCTTCGCCTGCTCGGCATCCTCGCCGGGTTGCGCAGGAGGAGGAGAGCGCTTCTCCTGGCTCAGCATATTTCCCTGCCCGGCCCGCTCCGCTCGGCTGCGCACCCCGCGGAGGCCCGGGCGCCTCCGTGCCCCGCCGCCCTCCCACGGCCGCGCCAGGGTGTCCGGCCCATGGCTGATGCTCTGGTCCTGCCTGCCCAGGAGCCAGCATCCTGCCCGGGAGCCAACGAACTGATTTCTGGAGGGGAGACGGGGTGGTGGTAGTGAGGGGGGAGACCAACCATCTAGTTTTAAGCCCGACTGATTCTTTCTCCTGTCTTCTCTTGGAGATAAAATCAAAAGTATTTACGTATTTTAAAAAGTAAACTTCTGGTTCAGTGTGATTTGGGGGCGGTGGTTTGGGAGATACAGCAGATGCAGTTGATGTTTCTTACCATTCCAAGATCCAGCCCTGTGCCTTGGAAAAAAACTTGCCTATTAACAACAGGAGCAGTTGCTAAATAGTGCTGTGTTGCCACCCCTACAGTGCACAGCAGACAGCTGTTATGATGGCTGAAGTTTTTTCGTTGAGGTCTGTCGTTTTGACACAAGCACCGAGTTTTGTTACCGCAGTTCCTGTTTTCCACAGGGTCAGCGTGCGTGAAAGGGATGCAGTGACTCAGGGTCAGGCCAGCCATATTTGTTTTAGGTTTTAATTTTCTCTTTGAAGACTTAAGGGTACATAGTCTTTTCTTGGTGTGCCTGCATAATGCCGATTAGCCTTAACGGGAGTTGGGTACATCCAGGAAAGAATAGGCCCTTTTGTTTGTTAGAAACCCAGAAACAGCATGAATCCATCATCCAATCAATCAGAGTACCAGGGCTCTCCCTCACCTGCCGGCAGGGACACATCCAGCTTCTCTTGCTGCGGGGCAGCTGTTCTCGACCGAGTGTGGCCTCTTTTGCTCCCTCACCTTCCTCCTCCTGGCATCCGTATTTGGTACTGAATTTGTATCATGTAGTTGGGAAAGCACCATCCTTAAAGTACAGTTGAGTAAACTTTTATTCTGCTCTCATCGTTTCACAGACGGCTTCTAGTAGTCAAACTGTTGTTTGCCTGTCAGAAGTGACTATTTATGAAGCTGCTTTTTTACATTTATTTTGATAACTAATGACTCTAAGAAAATATATATATCTATATATGTATTTAGCATGGTATTAAGACAGAATCTAGCAGGGAGTTTGATGACTGTTTTTCTGGGTTTGATTGTTTTTTCACCTGGACCTGGGTGTTTGAAGCTTTAGTTGCAGATTTCAGTGTAATGCAGTGTCTTATTTTGACTCAGCTCACCCAAGTTGTGTGTCCATTCTTAACTCTTCGCAATACTCAGTGACCCTCTGACCAAATGGCTTTTCTTTTTGATTCTGAGGATGAGGAGATACTTGGAAGTTTCAAAACTGGGAAAACTTAATCTCTTTGTTATCTGTTAGTAATATCTGTAATCTCCTTTGGTACCAAAGACAAGTGCAGTGTTCCCCAAGGCATAGAAACATTGACTTCTGTCGTGCTTTCCTCACTCCTTAAGGATTTTATCATTTTGCATGCGCTGAAGTCACACTACAATCATAACAGTAGTTTGACTTTAGTTTGTGAAACTTTCTTCTTGAGAAGAAACAGTTTGAATTGCTCTCAGTTGGATTTCTCATTTAAATAAAAACTGCTGATGTACTTAACATTGTATAGATTAAAAACATATAGATAAATCCCTTTGGTTATATTCATTATCCCTTTTAAAAGTAGGTGGTGCTTAGAAGGTCATAGGATAAGTGTTGCTAAGCAGCTAAACAGAAGGATGCTAAAATTAACCCTGAGTGTTTTTGAAAGGGATTCACTTTTTAAGTTGCAATTATTTTTTTTATTTACTTAAAATACATGTTTTGCTCATAAGACGTGAAAAAAAAATACTTAGATGCATGAATAAACCTTTCTAGGGGACTGTGTCAAGTGTTCAGGTTATCTGCATAGAGGAGCAATTCTACCCTCCCCCAGTATGCCTGGATTTTACTTGATTTGTGCACTTTGCAAATGTCCTTCCAGAGTTATCTGTTTCTCCAAGAGCATCTGATGTATGTTGGATAGCAGCCTGTAGGGACAGTCTTGGGAAAAAAAACTGCACAGGTTCCCCAGGAACAGACAGAAAACAAGTAAATCCTGTTAGTCTGAAATCTATGCATGTGTGGAAAAAGCCCCTTTTAACTTTTTGATGAATGATGCCTAAGTTTGGAAATCTGTGTTTTAGGTGTACACTCTTTAAAACATGTGAAATCATGTCTTCGTCTTTCAGCACAATAAAGGTTGTTTTGAAATGAGTGTATTATTGGACCGTGTTACTAGACCAGTTTGCAACGGCTGCCTTGTTGATGTGGTAGCTTCTTGCTTGGGAGATAATTGCAGAGGAGGATGGTAGTGCTGCATTTCGTTCTCCTGAAGGTAGTGAGAATGCCTGTTGCTGTCTTTTTAGTTTAACTCTTCTCTGAATTCAAGCAAGATGGTCAGTCATGGGATTACAGCTTTAAAATACACCTTGTCAAGAGTATTCTACAGCTTGGAAGGGGGCCAAGAACTGCTTCGTGTTCTTTTAAGTACAGCTTTATTGTGGATGGAGTGCTCAGGTACCCTGCAGCTTTGCTGGAAAGTGTCTTAAGGAGCAGATGTAAACTTTGAGGGTGAGAAGGAATTGTTTTCTGAGACCATGAAACAGCTTGTTTCTTGCTTTGGGGTGGGAGATTGGGCTTGTCTAGTTGTTGTTCAGCAGTTAAGGGAGATTTTCACTGGGAAGGCTTATGAGGAATCCTGTCTCTCTGTGGGTTGTTTTATTATGTTTGATTGGTTGTTGTTTTGTTTTAAATATCCTACATAAGCCAGCACCTATGGGAGCTGCGGCTTCCCCCCTACCTGCACATTTAGAAGCATCTTTATGGGCAGTGACTTCAAAGGCAGGTCTTGGCTATCTTTGGAAATGCCACTCTCTGGGGATACACTGAAAAGTTAGCTATTTGTGTGCAGCCAGGATGGGCTTGAAACTTGCAGAGCTTTGCCAGGCCGAGTTTGGCTATCAGCATTTGATTACAAATGAACACAGGTGAGGTTGGCCGAGGTGGGAAGTGCTGGCTCTGTGCTGGGGTACTTCTGAACAGGAATTTCAGGAGCATTGACTCTTTGTTCTTCTTTGGTGGAAGAAATCTGATGATGGCTTATCTTTGATGTCTGCCAGTCACGCTGTTTTTCCCACCTGAAGGTGTTCCCTCTACCTCACCCTACAGCTCTGTTTTGAATAGCAACATTTGAAGGCCAGTGACTTAGAAGGGTGCAAGCTTCTGAGACAGCAGCATCTCACCCTCCTTCCCTCAGCATTTTACTCTGAGCAGGGTGACAGAACTTATTTAGAGCTTGTGCTAATGCTTTATTATGAAATGTTGAAAATAGAAATAATTGCCAGCTGGGGCATATGCTCTGGACTCCTGTTGGGTGGCTTGTTCCTGTTATGGTGGAAAAGGGGCAGAACAAGGAAAAGGGCTGGACAAAAGGGAGAAGAGCCAGTGGGATACTTGGCTCGTGGCTGTGCTGGTATGAAACCTGTTAGAGCAGCCTCCTGCAGTCAGAGAGAAATTGTCCTGATGTCAGTGAGCAAGGCCTGGACCTGTGCTTCCTTTAGAAACAACACAGGCCTTCAGGTGTATCCTGCTTTTTTTTTGTTGTTGTTGTTTTAATAAGGACATTTCAGCTTTCAGGTTGGCCAGCCTAGCAATCAATAAAGGTGGTTGCCTTTGAATAGGTGCCTTACCAAAATACGTAGTTGATGGGTGGTGACTGTTTATTCAGAGTGATTCAACTAAGTAAGGCTAAGAGAATCTGAATACCTCTTTAAAGATGTAGAGAGAGGCAGCTGTTTCAACAACAGGATTCATCTGCAGAGTCCCAGCCATCCACAGAGGTGTTACAGCAAGGGAAAAGAAAAGCTGTCAAAATCCCCCAGGGCATTGTTAGGCTTCTGAGCTAAAATAGGTATTCCAAGGACCATTAGAGAGGGAGGGCTTTTAGGCCTTGATGGCTTCCCCTGTCTTCTTTGCAGATCTTCCCGTAGAAGCTTGTGGAATGCAACTTTTAAATTCATTTTCCTGCACCTAACCTTACTGAACAAAAATGTTTTGTGTTTAATCTTATTTAATTATTTACTTCTCTAATCTCACGTTTTTGAGAGATCCTTTTCCTTTTGAAGGAGACATCCCCATGTCCTGCTGTCTGAAATTTCTTTGTAAGATCCATTTGCTTGAGGAATGTTATTTGTGTAGAGCTGTCAAAAACTGTGGGAATGGTGCTTGCACACAATGGCCAAGTGAATTCCCAGTATAATTTCTGTCAGCTTTGGAAAGTCACATTTAGACTTTTAAGTTACTCTGGGTAAAAAGTGTGTTAGGCATCTTGGGCATTTTATATGCTGATGTGCCTGAGTGACTTGTTAATTTGGTTCTAAAAGAGAAAGGTGTTTTGCCAGCCTCTCATAAATGTAAGACTTCTCCACTTGCCAGCTCCTGGTAGATATTTTAACAGGTGTTAGCATGTGCTCTCATGAAACACCACAAATGTAGGTGTTTCAGGAATGGGGGCTTGCATCATCTGTCCTTTGAACATGGAGGATGATCAGCCATTGACAAACCTTTTTTTAGGTAATTTAGGTATGTGCTTCCTCCCTGAGGACGAGAGAGGCAAAATGTTCACATTGAAGTGTAAGTGGCCTTTGCTTTTATCATGTGTGATGAGCTGGCTTTAGCTCTAGCCCTTTTTAGTCCTGTTTCATACAGCAGGTGATGTCAGTGTTCAGGTGTACCTGGGAGTGCTTTGCTCAGAGCACTTGCATCACAGCAGTAAATTCTATTACTGTGTTCAGGCTGAACACCTTCGCACTGGTAACATTAGGGCTTGGACAAGGGAGAACTGCTTTGGAGTTTGCACCAATAAGCTGCAGTACTTCCGTGTATTTCCTTTAGGGAGCAACATCACTTTCAGTTTGGACCACTCACAGATATGGGCAGGAGAAAGAGCCTGGTTTAAGTTCCTCTTTTTGTTACACAAAATGTATTTTCTTCATTAAATTAAGTTCATCATGTCTCAGTGCTCTTTGTGTTTTGAGAATGAGAAGCAACCAGGACATGAGTATCTGTGTGCTGTTCATCATTCCTGTCTGCATTTTTTTTCTGATATTGATGCAGTTGCTGGTATATTGAGGAGACACACAAAGTGTCTGTGATGTCTTATGCTTGTGCTTGCCTGCTTCCCCGAATACATTAAGGTATCCTGAATTGGTTTTCAGCTGGATAACTTGCAGCACAACTCACATATTTAGCTGTGTATATATCCTTATGCTTTTGGATGGAAGGAAGGAAGGCTGAAGGAGGAGGGTTGCTTTTTAAGTACACACTGAAGATTCAGGAAGGGGAAGCATGTGCCATAGAAGCCAGACGTAGAAGAGCTGTAGCTGCATTACTAAGCACTTCCATTTGTGAGGTTTGACTCTATTTTCCAGGGGAAGTACTATGAGTGTGATGACAAGTGCTTCTCTGCAGAGATGCAGGTTATGTCTTGTATTTAGTTGATTTGGAGAATATATTTCTTTTGATCTGTTTTCCTAACCACTGCAGGTATCATTTGTTTTTCCTCTTTGTCATGTGGCCCAGCCAGATGTTGCTAAGTACATCTTACTACATTTCCAAGTAAGGTTCAAGGCTGTGGTCCTTGACAGATTCTGGAACCAGTCTTGGAGCAACTTCCCGCAGATAGGTGGCCTTTCTGCTTGGTAAGGCCTGCTGTTAGACTTTGTACTGTCAGGAGCCTGACTGACCATGCTGCAGAAGGGTAAAGAGAGCTGTACCATAGTGCCCCCATTTCCCTGTTGTAAACTTCCTTTATTGTTGGAAACTCTGCTTTTCTTCAAAGAGTAAAGAATTTATTTTCATATCAGTGCTACCTACACTTTATGGGAGAAATACTCTCCATCCTCTGTCTTTGTTCCTCGTTTTTCCAAAATGGCAGTGTCTTTTTGCTGAACGTGAAGTGGCTACCATGTTCGACCTAAGCAGGGGGTGAATTTCTACGGGTGAGTGAAATGATCCGTACCTCAGAGTGGATGCCAGTTACCTTGGGAGGAAGCCATGAAGATTATAAACTCTGCAGGAAGGAACTGGTGGATTCTGTAAACTCCGCAGCCTCCGTAACTGCAGTTTCAAGCAGTTCCCAATCTCTACTTGCAAAGCTTTTGGAACTTGTAAGCTCTTTAAATCTAGTAACTGAGGATTTTCTGTGGTTCCCTTTTCCCTCAGGAAAGAAAAAAAGTTAGAAATAAATGGCAAGGTTACTCATTTTACGTGCTCAAAAGCCAACAAATGAAAGTTAAGGTGTTCACCGAACAATTAAGTGGATCTGGCTGAACACCGATTATGCCCCGTTACAGTTGCTGTTACATGTTTAATAAATCAATAGATGTGTAAATAGTATGTAGAAATGGAAAACGTGGCTTCATTTGAATCAACAGCAAAATTCTTTCAGGCTTCACTGGACTAAGATTTTATGCAGCGTATGTGCAGCTGAAAGCTCTTGAGCATTCATAGCATGAAAGCTGCCAGGAAACTTTAGAAAAACTGAAACACTGACAGTGTTTTTCTGGTTTTTTGTGTTTTAATTCCTACAGGTGTAGTTACAAAGTCAGTGCATCTGTTTTCGGTGCTTGTTTGATAAACAGCAAACTGAATTTGTTATATAATAGTTATTTTGGCTAAATTCTCTTCCATCAAGATTTTGGGCATCGTTGAAAGTATGGGTAGTGCTGCATCCCTTTTCTAAATCGTAGTGGCTGTGCTTTAGCTTTCTGAAGTGTATTCACTCTGGTGAGTGGGAGGAGGACTTGCCCTTCCCAGGCCCATCCTTCCCTGCAGGAAAAGGGGAATGTAGAGAATTCTCCCCGAGGATGGATCTGGGACAGAGATGGCCCCTGTGTGTTTGGGGCCAGAGTTTTTATTTGCACCATTGCGTAACTTCTAATCTCCATAGGAAAAGATGTGGGTTAGTAGTTTTGCAATGCCACAGACTTGCATACGGTCGTGGTCTGCCCCAATAGCCAAAGTGTGCTACTATTGCATTGTAGATGTACTGATGCCTTCCTGGGATCATCTTAGAGATACAGAACAGAAGGATCTGCTGTTGCCTGACTTTCAACCTCATGTGTTGGCAGCCTCTCTCATGGTTGCACTGCCTGAGTCGACTGACTTGCAGTTAATGTTTCTGTTTGTGTGCTTGCTGTCTTTTCAAAATGATTGCTAAAAAATATTTGACCCAAAAATAATCTACACTGGACAAGAAGATGCCAGCAGCATGTGAAAATTGCATGCTGTAGTTACTGTCCCAGCTACTAATTCAAACAGAGCTGCACAGATGTGGATTAGGAAAGTTCAGACTGCTGATTTAAAAATTTCCACTATTTCAGGTAATGGATGTTTATATGAGCTGCCTAGTCCAAAGACCCAGGAAATGAACTGGTGGTGGTCTTTGTTTAATTCCTGGTATACAGATGCCAAGTGTTATGCTTTGATTTCCTACTCTGTAAACTCTTCAGGGCAGGGATCAGCATTCAATTACCGAGTTTTGAAAAGCCACCTAACACACTGTGGAACCGACCTGCTCGGCACTGCCTCAGTATAAATGTTTAATTATAACTATCTTCTTACCCCATAGTGGAGCCTTTCCAGATACCAAGGTAAAGGCATGCTGGGAACATGCACTGCTGCTGCTGAGGTGTCTCCTTATAAACAGACAGCTTTGGTTGCAAGGTAGCATTTGGGCAGCTCTCGTAGATGCCTGTTTTGCACATGAGGGACAGATTATTTATTTCGTTTCTAGATAGTATAGGTGCAAGTATACACACATGCTCAGGGGTCTGTGTCTGGTTGTTTGGTTTAGAAGCAAATAAGCTCCAGGCTTTAATACGTGTTTTAAACCATCATAGTTAGATCATGTCCTTCTCTCTCCATTTTGCTTTAAGTCTGTATCTAAAAGTAGCAATTGTCAAGGTTCTCAAATTAAGGAATTAGAAGAAGAAACTGGGAATAGTAAAATGTCATCCCCTCAATACATCACCTTCCCAAGACTGAAATGAAGTGCAGTTGCTGGCTCTTACCACTCACAGAGTAATCTAATTCTGTTGCCTTGAATGACTTGTGTTGTAGTTTTAAACTGAATTCTTAAATCATCCCAAAAGTGTTGGACATACCATTTGTTATGTTTATACAGCGTGAAAGCACATGGAGTAATGGAAACATCTATAAATTAGACCTCCAGAGAAGACTCCCATTTTAATCAGGTTACTCACTTGGATTAAACCAACCCAAATTTAAAACACGTGGGCTCGAGTACTAAACTAGTTGCATTTGCAGCACTCCGGGGGTCCGTCTGGGAGTTTATCGGTGTGTTGCGGTAGTCTGCCAGCTTTGTAGAAGCAGTTTGGTGTTACTAAGGTTGGAATAAGCTGATGTCAGATTTTTGTCTGCAGTGCATAGCAAGTAGAGGTCAAACACTTGTGCAGCCGGTGATACTATGACTTGTTAAGAATGTACGCAGCAGGTCGCTTTTCAAAACATCTTTTGAAAAGCAGCCTGTGAGAGCAGTGCCATGTAGAAGAGACACGCATCTTCCTCTGGCATCAGCAAATGGATGCATCCTATCACATTGGAGTGCTGAGCATGTTTAGTCATGTTACTGTAATAAACTCTGGGAACAGGAATGGGTTCTGCCCTGTTGTGCTTCAGGAAGATTTGAATGAATCTGACTGGTTTGTTCCAGGGAAACTCGTGTTTCTATCTGCTGCTTTTGTGCTCAATACAGAGAAGGAAGGAGTTGAATTTGTTTCTTGGCTGAAGGGGGGTTTCTTTGCAGTTCAGGATTGCTAATATTACTTCACTTAAATTCTTATTCCTTAGAAGAGGTAAAACTAAAAGCGTGACTTCTAGAATTACCAGTGTTTCTGGTGCTGATAGTGTACAGACCTGCTTGGTTTTGACACTCTCCTTTGCCCAGATAAACTGAGTATTAGGGGTCTTTCTTGTACCTCCAGCCATAGCCTTCAGGAATCCCTATTTCTCCTGCCCCGGTGAATCATCCTCCAACATACAGAGATGTAAATTTTAAATGTGCCATGGTGGGGGTTACAATCTTTATCCTTTTCTTTTTTCTTAACACAGCTTATCCTGATAGCTCTCAAGGTATTTTCTAAATTTGCTGGTGTGTGTATGTCGGTGGCAAGTGTAGATCAAGCCAAGCACTGATCCTGCAGACACTTTAAATGCAGATATAATTCTACTTAAGTAGGTTGTTCCATTTAAGTCAAAATGCTGGCATGGGCAAAGGTAGGGGAAGTGTTTCAGGACTGGGGCCTGCATTTTACTGTCAGGAAAAGTATTCCTGACTCAAACGAGAATCTTTAACCCATGTGAGCCACAGCTCCAAGTTGGTTTCACTGACTTGAGTTCCTGACCTGCGTGAGTAGGCATTGCTCAGCCCAAGGAAGTGTCACAGGTTTTGCGGCCTGAGGAGAGTTGGCTTTGAAGAAAGCCAGCAAGAAACGTGGCCATGAAGCCAAACTTCTTCAACATACGGTGTGTGCAAGAGTTAAATCAAAGTACTCCAGCAGCTCATGTGCTCTCTGTGTGCGCATACTTTCCTAATCTTGACATGGGGTCTGAGCTGCAGGCTCCAAGGGTGTATGTGAAGTTGGCTTGGCTGTCACCTTTTCACTCCCCGGATCTGGCTGCGGCTCAGCTCGGGGACGCACCCTGCTGCTGGGATTACCAGCTGCGGATAGCCAGCTGCCTAAAACCTGCCTTGTGGGACTCGCTGGGCCGAAAGGTGCCCTGGCACACCTCACCTGCCATCATACTGTTTCTGCCCTTGTGGGGAATAGTAGAGGGAAGAAGTGCTGCAGTGGCCCCTCTCCTGTGCCTGGAAGATGTCTTGCACCCGCCTTGTGCACTTGGGTTGATCTGGATGTGCTTTCTGCTGCTCTGCTATCATCGTTTGGCTGGAGAACAGCTGCCTCCACGGATGGGTCTGCTTTAAAACGGGGGAACAGCTGTGCAGAGTGGTCTTTGGTGCTGGCGGGCTGTCTCTGCACGTGGGGGAGAGGAAGGGCAGAGCACATGTTTTTCTCCTCTAGGTGACAAAGTCCTAAGGGCAACTTGTGCTTTGGCTTTCCAGGAAGAAAAGCTGCAGTTCCTTCAATCCACAGCATGCTGTCAGAAATTGCTGGGCATTTCTGACCAGAGGCTGGAAATGAAAGCTGCCTTTTTTTTTTTTTCCACTTAGGTTTCTTTGGAAAGGCTGCCAGTGGCCACCTCGCCCCACCCTGTAGACGTGTGGGCGGGAGTGGGGGTAGCCGGCAGGAGGGAACATCACCAAAAAGGCAGAGCGACTTGGCTCGTGGCCACACACAGGAGCAGGAACAGCTGCCTAGATGGCCCCCGGAGCCTCACTGATGTCAGCATAACCAGCGCTCCTTAAAGCACAGCACTGTGTGTGGGGGGTGAGGGGGAGCAAGGCTAGGAGCAGCTTTAGGGGGTTAAGCAGTACATAAAACAACCTCCATGAGTCCTCCCCCTACCCCCCCTTCAAAACAGACCTCCACTTTCTATAGCAGTGAGAAGATTTTGAATGAATGAGTGAGAGTGGTGAGAAATTCGTAAGACAAGTTACAGAAAGCAGGGAGCAGAAAGAATACACGTTGTCAAGTTTGTGTGTGGCTGCAGTGTGTTTGTTTGCTTGGGTTTTTTCCCTTTAAGAAAAGTGTGGCTGGGAACAGTTTGACACTGTTGGATAAATCTGTCAGTGCTGTTCCTTTCCCTCTCCCCTATGTTGTCTCTGAGAACCTGTCACACTGACAGATCATACTGTCAAACATCATACTGAGATTGAAAAGTAACTGGCTTGCCTTGGGATGCTGTATGAAATACAGCAGGATGTGGCATCCTGCAGGGAGCGCGTCATGTGTGCTTGCCTGGCCTCCTGCGCGTGCTTGAGCAGAGGAAGGGAATGCACATCAGAAGAACACAGTTGTTCACAGCTTCCTTCCACTCCCCTTGGTTGTTCCAGGGAGACAGCATTGGCATTACCCATGAGGTTTACCAGTGCTGCCTTGCCTTGTGCGTTGATTACCAGGTTCCCTGACGGTGATGTCTCTGCATGGGTTGGGGGGACGCGCTGTCTGTCTGACCTCTGTGGTGTGGGGTCACAGGTACCATACAGGATGAATGTGAGTTCCTCTCAGGCCTGAGATGGCTTCTTGCAGTATAATAGCTAATGCAGCAGTTTCCAAAAGTCATAAGAGAATCTGACATGTAGCTGGAAGTGCTGAGGGAAGAGGATACCAGCTTTTCCAGAACTGTGCAGCTCAATCACAGAACGAGGTTGGACTGGACATGGAACTGGATTCCAGGGTGACGTGGTGATTGCAGCCTCTGCCGGCTTTGCTTATTCCCACAACTGGGGAGTTGATTTCCCATAAGCCTGTGCCAGCACAGTGCTGCTCCGAGTCTTGTGGTGTTATCCCAACACAGAAGTTGTACTTGAATTGCTTGCAAAGTGGTATGCAGCACGCAAATCTAGGCGACAGGGGTGAGCCAGCCTACCCGGGGTTGTTGCAAAGCTGAATTTGCAAAATGCTGTCTCCATCAAGGGCGATGTAATAATAAGTTGCAGAGATTCTGTCTTGAAAAACAAGCAGTGTAACGCAGGCGTTCAAGGAGGAGGGTGTTGTGCTCTTTTATAAGGTTTATGCTTTTTGTTAAAGCAGGTTAGCTTTACCGGTTGGATTAACATTTCCTATATCATTCCAGAATTCTTGTAGTAATTAGGAAAAATGACAGAGGGTCACGGCCCTCATATGGGACCAAGGAAAGCATCTGGTCACATTCTTTTCAACTGGGACAGTGGCATGAAGAATTTCTTTACCGAAGGTCACAGAGGGAGACAGTAAGAGAGGCAGAAAAAGAGCTCAAGTGCTCTAAATTCAGTCTTGTGTCTCCATCATTAGATCATGTTTCCTGTCTAGGTAGATGAACCCACGTAGAAACTTTGGTTCACAAACAGATGACATTTAAGTACTACCAGCATTGTAAAATACGGCTAGGACTAATATATTTGCTCTGACTTTCATCTTGAGTGCCTGGTGGAACACCTGTAAGTATTTACATTTTAACATAAGCTTTTGTGCTTGTGAAAGCAGACAGTTTGACAGCATTGACCTCTCACACAAAAGCCTGAATAAGTGATGAACTTCCAACAAATCCATGACCTGAACTCTGCTGGATGCATATTGAAGGCGACAAGTTAATATGGCCTGTGGCACTACCACAGGAGGACGGCTCTATGCTGGGCTCTTCTGGTAGAGGTGGTCCACACGCGAGCCTCTAACTACTATCCCTACTCAAAGGCCTGTAAGTAAGTGTACCTGTACTTGCTGGCTAGGTGAGGGCCTCAGGCAAATGCCTGATGCAGAAAAAATTTTTTTCTGGAGGTTTCTCATCCTTCTGCTCTGCTCTGACCCTGTGTGATGGCTTTGGTTGGTGTTGCAGAGAAGGCAGAAGAGTGGATGTGTCTCCTCCCTCCCAAGCGGCGCACTTCAGAGTTTGCGGTGCTTAAATTGAATTGAGTGGTAGGTAAAACTTCAATTATGGGCAGCTCTGGAGTTGGACGTGTCTCTGCTGCAAGTGTGGTAACCACTCGCCATCAAACAGGGATGACAACCCTGGTACAGTAGTAACCTCTGAAATCACCCTGACCTGAATCACAGTGAAGCTGTGGCTCTGGTGACGTTTCTTCAGGACAGCCCTGCCCTGGAATGAGTAGTTCCTGGTACCTGCATCTCCAGTGAAACTTGGGTTCAGAGCGGAGGATGCCTCCTCAAGCTGACAGAAATGTCTCTGGATTTGTGGTGGAAGGTTTTTTAGTTCTGTGCTAAACTCTGTGGAGTAAGTCATGCTGCATTTTTTGTGTGCAAAACTGAAAACCAGAGGGAGTCCTGCTTGTGACTAGTACCAAGTCAGACTAAAAGCCCATCTAGCCCAAGATGCTGATCAAAACAGATTTATCAAAACAGAGTATGGCAAGAGGGCAGCTATTAATGATGCTTTCCTGATGCAGTCTACCAGCAAAATGCAGCTTCTGGAATCTCTTGAGCCAAGGGGTTTCAGTCCTAAGGGTCAAGAATCCTTTTGTTGTGAGGTTGTGCAGTGGTTTTTTAAACCTATACTGACACTTGGCGTGTTGCGGTGCTGAGTTTTGCTGTTTATCTCCATGCTCCATTGTAAGGAGGTGAAAAGTTGATTTTCTAAACCTGCCATTTTATGCTTCCACTTTATACCATTTAGGACTTAAATTAAGGGAAATAGGAAGTATTCATTCACTACCAGCCTTCTCCACACCTTTCAGGATTTTGTGGCCCTCTGCTGTATCACCTCTGTGGCTTTCCTCCCAGGCTGGAGTCCTGATCTGAGTATCCATTATTATGCAGTTGTTCCGTACTTTTAATTATGTTGTTCACCAACACTTGTTAAAGCTTTGGTTTGCCTTGTTAACATCTATCACAGGCAAATGCCAGAAGTACTTTATTTACCTACATATTTATTGCTGTAAGACGTATACTTGGATGGGCTTAAAGATTTCCAGATGCTGCTATGATTCTCCATCAGCTTTTTTGGGAAACTTTCTCAATGCTGACAAGTTGCAGTCAGAAGATGCTGGTTGGTGAGGTTGTTTGCAGGTCTGGCTCAGTTACTTCTATCCTGATGGCTTGAGAACTGCTTGTTTACATGGTGCTTTGCTTGCTGCTTTCCTTCCCAAATACACTGCTGATTTCAAAGAGTAATGTGCCTGTCTCCCTCCACTTAATATGCCCCTTCCCCTCCCCCCAGTCCCTTCCCTGCTTCCTCCCTACAGATGGTAGCCTAAAGCATGCCTTGTATATCTAAACCTTGAAGAATGCAACTTGTCCAGAGACAAGGGACATTTGTCCTTGCCAGTTCTGGGGATATTTCTTTAGGACCCACTCAAACCAAGTGATATTGCCCCCCAATAAGGTTTGCCTGCTTTCCAGTGCCTGATTTGAGATGATGACTTGGGTTCATCCATCCGTTTAGTCTCAGCAGGTATCAGAGGAGTTGTTTTGAGATCACAGAATTAAAATGTTTATTGATGTAACTCTACTATGTTTCCATCCTGTTTTTTTTTTTCTCAATAGTCTGCCAACCCACTTGTCCACCTGTAGGACTGGTCCATGTTGGTGGACTTCGAGATTTTATTTTTTGCAACCAAAGGAATTTTGTTTCAGTACTTACCTTACCACTACTATTTACTTATATTAGATTGATCCCAGGGTGCTTTACAAATTGGTGCCTACAAGGCTGATGAAATGCAGTCCTTTCTGAAGTGGGGAGTGAGAAAGGAGAGGTTTAGATCAGGTCATGCTAACCCCTTTCTCTGTGTAAAGTGCTGTGCATTCTTCACTACTGACATGGCCTAAAAAGGAACCTTTGCTTTTAAAGCCCTACCTTAACCTGCCTGCCAAATGATGTGTACTACTTGATTTGTGTTTAGCTGATGAAAACTTTATTCCAACTTGCCAGAACTGGGAACTTAGTAGCGATTTCAAACCTTTTGGTGTGAAAGCCTTTCACAGTGAAGACTCAGCTTTATCTAGGTTACTTACTCCCTTTATTAAGCCTCTCAGGACTGATGAAGTGTAGTGGTCTTAGGAGAAACAAACCTTGTTCATCATGAAGTACTGATTTATAAGTATAATCTTTGAAGGTTGCTGTGTGTAAAGCCATTGCAATAAGCTGTTCAGCACTTAATGCTGAGCTGTGTGGGCTCTCTGAGTTACATAGCATTTGGAAGTAGCATACATATGTGTTTGGAGAAAGGCAAGGGCTGTCCTTTTAAACTATCAAGTTGTGGTTGTATTTCTCACTGTTGAATTTAGAGGTCCTCTGCTGCTGCTCTATGCATTTAGTATCTTAAATTTAAATTTAATTGCATAAAGGCCGTGTGAGGAGCAAGGAATGGAACCCCAGTATGGAATATGCTTTGCAGGTGTCTCTTTGCTCTTGGGTGTTAGATCAGGAAAACCTAAAAATAAACATAAAATTAAGTCATTGTGTATGTGTAAGCAGGAGGGCATGTTTATGTTGCTTTAATTAGAACTATTTTCTTGACTGCTTGTTTTCTTAGGGTACGTATTCTAAATAATAAAGATTTTAAACATCCTAAAGGTATGCCTTAAAATGCTAGGCCAAAAAGCTGATAAGGACGCTTTGCATTTGTCCCTCTGTCTTCTGAAAGTTCAGTTTTGGCTCAATCAGTTCTCTGTCTTGCTGTGCAGCTGATTCAGTTGTGCTGGCAGAAGGAGGCAGGAGAAGACATAAGGAGAGGAGGAGGACAGGGCTTCTGATTGCAGTGCTGGTAGAACAGATTTTAAAGGCCTGTGCAAGCATCATTAAAAAGGCTGGTGCTCAAACCATCAGAACCATCATGTCTTTCGACCAAGGCAGGGGCCAGGATGAAAAGTGGAAGAATCAAGAGGAATGCCTTTTTGTCATTTTATCTTTGAAGGGGCCTCGAGCCAACCTTGGATGAAACAAGATGCATTGCCGGCTAGGATGGATCCTTGAATCCGTGCAGCAGTGTTGCTGGGTTGATGGATTCCTGTACACTGAGCCTAATCCAAGCTCTGCTCCATGGGTGGGGGGTGATTAGCAATGTCTGGTTTTATCTGTCCTTCTACCTAGGAACTGCATCTGCTGTGTTGTTGGGCTTAGGATCTTTGCTGACTTGGAGCTGTGGTGTTGAAAAACCAGCACAACAATTTTGGATTTTTTTTAAAAGATTTTTAACATGTGGATTCTTACCTTCGTTCTGTCTTCCAGCTTTGTTGAAGGTAAGAGGGAGCATCCACTCTATGGCTACTGTCAGTTTATCAGTATCTCTATACTGTGATTCCAGTACCTGTAAGAGTGGTAGGCTTATGTTAATAGAGTCACTTTCCCCTGTCCCTCACCTTTTGCTTTTCCCGGTTGCCCCTGTCAAACCTGCCCCCCTCAAACATTGTGGTGTTTGCATTTAAAGATTTTATTTAACACCACTTGTATTCAAGCTTTTTCCCTCCACCACTTCAAGGCAAGTATTCTTCCAGGTATGTGAGTACAAACAATGCAAAGGGGAAAATCTCAGTGGAGATCTGTGCATGATGTTTTTTATCTCTTTGAAGCTGCCTTTTTTTTAAGAGTCTTTTGATATTTAGGTATTTCCTCCCAGCCTTCCCCTTTCTGGTGTGTCTTTGCCTTGATAACTAAAAAAATTCGTAATGATGTTGAATTAGTGACTTCAGAATGGTTTCCTTGGCAATCTAAATGGCATTTGATATTACATGATGAAGAAGCAGCAAAAACAGCTTAAGGAAGGGTGTTTGGGTTTTTTGCTTTGGTAATTTGTTTATCCCCTCACCTCTGGTAGTTCATTCCTGCTGTTGTAACCTTCCAAGATGCTGATACAAGGGTTTGTGGGGTTTCTCTGCAGGCCTTATCTCTAAAATGTTTTGAGTAGCCAGTCCCCTTTCATTTTTTCTGTCTTTCAAGAATCCTACCGTAGGCTTTCCCCGGCATGGGAATGAGCAGCTGAACGAAAGAAAAGAGCTTTTGGGGAGGTGCTAATGCTCAGTGCAAGTGGCACAGAACTATGTGCTGTTTGTATCAAGAAGCTTGAGAGTTTTGGCTGTGAAGATAGTCTCATCTTCCCACCTTACCACACATTCTTTGTTTGCCCTCTTGATGCAAATCTTGTTATTGCATTAGCTGTGCAAAAAAATTCTAGAAATCAGGTCTCCTTTACCTGTTCTTTCTGTTTGCAAATAAATTTTCATCTTTAGAGAGTATCTTTCTTAATCATGCTTGATATTATGTAAGGAGATCATGTTTTGTCATGTAAGATTGTGGACCAGGTTTTGTTCTGACTGGACTTGTAGAAATGTGGTGCAGCGTTGCCAGTGACGGCACAGCATCTTTTGTGGAAGAAGCCGGTTTGAGTAGCCAGTATCAATCACAGCCAGAGACACCAGCTTAAAGAAAACAGGAGTGAAGGCTGATGTAGGTTTTGTTGGAATGCCCAAGGTAGGGAACTAAACATATGCTAAAAGCGAAGTAAGTAAAAAAAAACTAAAATGGCCCATTTCCAAGAAAACTGTCTTGTTGCAAAGGGACATGGACTGTAAAGGGTTCTTATGGCATCTGCACACTTAATATAGGCTCTATCAGTAATTATCATCAGTTAAAATAGTCCCTTTTTTTTAGATTTTTGCACTTTTTTTTTTCTTAAATAACTGTTCAGGGGAGTAGCATGTAAAACAGGGCAGCATGTAGAAATCTAAAACTCCAGCCAAAAGACACCTCCTTTTTGTGTCTGCATGTTGCAGCTGTCTATCTATTGGCAGCAGGCAGCCTGTGTAGACTGTGAGGTTTTAGCACTGAAGCGTGGAAGAATGAATTAAGGGGTTCTGAACTTAAAACATTCTTCTCTTCTTGGGAATTTCAGTCCTTACTATTGCTCCGTTATTTATTTGGAGACTCTGTGTAGGGTTGTTTATTTGTTTCTTTTTCTTTCAGTGACTCCTTATATTCACAATATGGTCAACTGAGGCAGGTTGATAACTCTTTACTTTTCTCAGTTATTCTGCAGTTTAGTAATCAAATGAATTGGAGTCAGTTGCATGGATATCCAGCTGGGAGGAAATGCAAGAAAAGAACATGCATCTCTTTTGTTATGGGAAGGAGAGGAGGAAAAGAGGGATTTCACTTTTTTCATCGTGAAATAGACTTTTGTATAAGCCAAATAAATGCTTTATCATAGAGATGTCAGCATGGGACATTTTGTTTCTGCATAAATTATGGATAACATCATAACACTTAGGGCATTGTTACACCTTTTAATCCCCCCTTGTTACACCTGGAAAGGCAGAGGATTTTGTGAAATGAGCCTGAGTTTTTGCATTTTGGAGGAAGCAGATGCACAGGTTCGTACTATGCAAGCAAACTGATAAGGGCAAAGTGTAATAACTCAATGTGAGACTTTCCATTAAAACTTTTTTTTTTAATTACTTTGTGCGTTTAGTTATGCAAGTGTTGTCATAATAGAGTGGAAACTGTCCATGATGCTCTGAGAAACAGGATTTGGGTGACCATCTCCATCTTCCTTGCAGGCTAAATCCATGCCTTTTGCCCAGGATTTTCGTTATTCCAGCCTGGCCTGTGATACAGTTTTCCTTTCAGCCGAGACATTTGTAGTGCTGTAGCTGTTACGTCTGTACTGGGCAGGCAGAGAAAGGCAGCACGGGCAATTCCATGTGCCGATGGTATTGCTGCTGCCTTGCTGGTGAGGGCTGGGTTTCTTCTCTGACTTAAAAAGGTACAATTAAAGTCGTTCAGCTTTTCTGTGCGTGGATGAAACCAGACTTTTCGCTTCGCAGAAAAGATTAAAACTTGTAAGCATGTAAGTTTTAGTGTGCAAAGGCTGTGTGGTGGTGCTTCAGCAGGTTTCAGCTTTCCTTTTGTTGTTGTTCATAACTTTTCCCCAAAACTTTAAAGCCCTTGCTCTTCGTGAGGCTGGTGTTGCAGGGAGTGGAAATCATCCTGGGGAGAGGAAAAGGACAAGCTAACCTTGGCACCTGGGGCCTGGCTATTATGTTGCACTTCCTCTGCGGGGCGGCGCGGGGCGCGGGGCCGCCGGAGTGATGTTCTCACAGCAAATGGAGGAAGTTCCTCCAGCAGCAGCAGCGCTTCTGGATCTCCCCTCGCCTGGGGGATGGGGCAGGGTGGTGAAAAAGGGTTATACAAAGCACCGAGGGGAGGGGAAGGAGGGGAAAAAAACCTCCAACAACCCGGATCCCTCAGCTACGTGCAAAGCTCGACAGAACTTTTCGGAAGTGTAAATACTGTGGGAATCCACCGTTTGGCGAGGGGTTGGGGAGCCAAGGGAGTGTTTCCCCGGCGCTGCTGGCGGCAGGGAGGTACCACGGGAAGGAGCCGGGGAAGGATGGAGGAGGGCGGCCGCTCCTCTCCCTGGTTGCTGACTAAACAGTTCTGTCAGCTGGCAGTCGGCGCGGCCTGGGGATTTGCGATAGAGCTCCTGGAGGGTGGGGGCGGCTGCGCGGGGGAAGGGAGGGGAAGGGCTGGCCCTGCTGCAGCCACTGCTGCTCCTGGCTCTCCGTCGCCCTCGTGGCAGGGAGGCCTGGGTGCTCGGCCCTGCGGCGTGACCCCGGGAAGTTTCTGCGGGGATGCGCCTGCGTCCGTGTTTGTTTGGACACTGGTGCTGTGCCTGGAATAGCAACCCCAGCCTGCTGGAAGGCTGTCCTGTGCCGAGAGCGCATTCCCGACAGACTGGTACCCGTGCCTTCTTCGCCTGCTGCATCAGAGCCCTCCAGAGCACGTGCTTATGCCAAAATTGCCAGAGCCTGTTGCTGGAGCACGAGTAGCACCCTCCCATCCGAACTCGGTGCTGCTTGTGGATGCTTGGTTGCTGGCTGTGTTTGCTGCTCTGTCGGGCTCTGGCTGGTGCTCACAGTGAGGGTGTAAAGTGCAGAGCAGCAGCAAGGCTCGGGCAGTGCCCTGCTGGGGTCTGCCGCAGGTAGAGACTGCCCCGCCTAAACATGGCCCAGCACTGTTAGGAAGTAGACAGGGAATTCTGGCTGCTGTTCAAGTTTAATGTTTCCTTTCTTGGCCTTGGAGGCAGATGGAGCCCAGGGTAGCCCTTGAACAGAGCAGGAGGTATTTATAATGATTCTCTCAAGTCAGTAATGTTCAAATCCTATTTTTCTGTTCCTCTTGTTTTGTTTTCCATAAATCGTGTGCTATAAAGTTGGAACAGCCATAGAACAGCTGCGGCTTTTCACCCATATGCTTCCCTCCTCTCCACCCCCTATTAGGTGTAAGTGAAGGATGGGTTGAATGTGAATCACCTCCATTCCTATTTCACTTCTGTCCCAGCAGTGCAAGACGGAGAAGGACCCTGTCCTGACAGGCAAAAAGGGCGTGTGTCTCAACTGTTTGAGGTCAACTGAGTTAGCCAAACACAATTAAAAAAAAAAAAAAAAGCTCTCTTGATGCTCCTTAAGGTACAGCCTATCATGTCCAAAGCCATGTTTGTGGCTGTGCTAGACTAGTTAATGTGTTAACCTGCGTCTTAATGAACATTAACATTACTAAAAGTCTACCTTAATCTGACTCAACTGAGCTACCACGGTTGTAAGTCATGAGTGAACCTGTCTGGTCCACATGGACAAGCTTGCTGGAGGCTTTAGTTAGGAGGACAGCACCAGTCAGTGTTTCTGACGGTCTAAAAGTGATTTGGCTTTTTTTTTTTCTTCCTTTTTATTTTACCAAAGATGAGAGTGCTATGGAAGATGAGTGAAAGCTGTAGAAAAATGTTTATATTGTGATGTGGAAATCTACAGATCTCACCCAAGAGCTTTGTTGTACCTTTGTACGGCTCTCATCACCTCAGTGCAGTTCTCAGCTGGGTGTGTTGTGCCTGGCACTCCTTCACAGCACACCTGGGTGCCCTTTTATGCACGAGTCAAGCAGTAGCGTGGCTTCATGGGGCCTTGCGATCCTTTGCCAAGTGGCCTTTACTGATGAGCTGGGCAGCTGGTCTGCTGTCAGTTCTCAACAGCATAGGTGTCTGCAAGCTGGTGTGGGAACGTTATAAAGCACTAAAGTGTCCGAGTGACACCTCAGTCTCCATTCTGCTTTAAATACTCCACTTGTGACAGGCCACAAGAGCGAGCACTTCCTGAGAGTGTGTTCAAATTGATCAAACTTGAATCCTTAAACACCTAGTTTCTGCCTCTGCTTATTGTAGGTAAAACAGTTTTGTTTTGTTTTGTTTTGTTTTGTTTTGTTTTTGAGCAGAGAAAAAAATCTCCAGGAGACAGGAAGTCACTCAGAAGTTACTGTTGAGCCAGATGTACATCATCTGTATTTTAAAGCAGTCAGACTGCCCGTGGCTCTATGAAAATGGAATTATTTTGAAAGGAGAAGGGTATATAACTGTTTGAGTGCTTAGGCATACGGTCTGAAATGCTGAATAACCGCAATTCTCACTAACTTCACAAGGAACGCTTCTGGAAACGGCTCTTGATGCATTGGGTACAAAGCACTACAAGTGCGGGTAAACAGTTCTTTAAAATATTTTGGCACACTGAGAAAACTTCAGAGAGTGCTACTTGGAAGCTGAACACTTGACTTTTTGTGGATAAGATCAGTTTAAATAGGTGTGTTTTTCTTCCTTCTGTGTGTATGAGAGAGGGGAACAGGAGGGCAAGTAAAAAAATCAGAGGAAAAGACCTCGTTGCTGACTGGGGAGACTTGTTTGACCTTCTGAGCCCTGTGCACTTGTCTGTGGTTTCCAGCCAAAGGCTCTCACTTTGAGAGTGCCTTGCTCCTCGTGCTGAACTATTTTTTGACGCACTGAATGAATGCAATATGTTAACACTCCTGTAAGTCCCAGAATTGCTTGGCTGCCCCTTGCCCTGCCTGCCTTGCACTGGCTGAAAAGGTACCATTGTTTGTTCTGCAAACAGTGGGTGATGGTTGTTTCCAAGGTGACTATGGCACTGTTGCTGCCCTCTAGTACAAAAAAAATTGGCATTAAACACCTGAGAGCATCCCACTGTCACCAGAGACAATGGGAGGGAAGGAGGGAGGAGCAGTTTGTTAAAGCTGGGCTGGATATTAGAATACAGATGGAGAAAATGCCAGTAAGCTAAGAAGGGGCGACGTATACGTTGAGTTTATGCCACTAAACATTTTTCCTAAATAGTGCATGGATACAGCTATTGAAACCTGGTTGCTTCTAAGGATGTGTCTCTGCTTAGAAGAATTTATGATAAATTTAAGGTCTTGCAATCAACTGTTGTAGTTCGAGTTCACAGTGGTAATAGTCTACTCTTTCACTTGATTGATAGGATGCTTTCAAGGCTGCTTGAGCAAGGGTGTGTAGACTTCCTGTAAGGAAAGCTAGAAGGAAACACTCAACAGTTCTGCTTGACCTGTAGATTTTCAGACTGTTTTGGAAAACAGTTATTAGGGGATAAAGTATGCACCCCCCAGAAAAAGAACCACAGCAGTCAGTTCTTTCATTGATTTTGTGTATTCTTGAAAGGCATATGGTACTCAGAACAGGGACTTATTTTGAAGTGTCTAGGTGGATGGATTAGAAGCATTTTTTCAGTCTTCTTCCTGTGCTGCCTTTCCGTCTACTCATGCAGCTGTTTAGTGGGGGGGGGGAGGAATGAGTTTAAGAAACAAAACAAACCAACACTTCTTTTTAATTGGTCATGGATGCTGCTAGCAGAACTTTGCCTCCCCCTGCATCAGGTTTAGTACAGTTCATACGCAGGTTTCAGTAAACATTAACTACTTTTATCAGGGCTCGCAGCATGCTGAATGGTTAGCAAAGAGCATGCACTGAGAGAGACAGAAGAAATGAACAAGTCCAAGGTCAAAAGGATGGTAGGTTTTCCTTCATTAAAATAAGGGGTGAAGAAGGTTGGCAACAGTTTGTGGAAAAAGTGGGCTTGTATGAAAAATGTGGTTCTTGTTCTTAGGCTTTTGTCTGGGTGAGAGCTTGTGGGGGTACTGTGCATTTTGAATTTTTCTTCCGCTCTAGTGAGATGACCGGAACACATCAACCCTCCTCACACTCTTGCTGACTGACAGCTTGAGCTCCTCGTGACTCAGATCAATCCAGAGCAGAGTATGAGCTTTGCTATCGCTTGTTGCATCTTTATAGGGGCCTGCTCCTACCCAGCATCCACAAAGATCCCACTGACCTGAGCAGTACACAGCTAAACAGAGATCACAATTTCCTCCCTTCTGTGCCTGCAATTACACAAAGCCATCCTGGTTAGGGAGGGTGATTAGGGAACTGTGGTCTAGCATTTTGCCTCGTCTTTCTTTCTCTTTGGATGTTTCTTTATTGCTTTTGAGGGGTGCTGTGCTCCTAATTTTTCTGCAGAATGAATTCTGTAGTGATTAAAAAATAGCTCATCAGCTTAGCAAGGAAAATGGGGTAATTTGTGGGTAAATTAATGAATTGGTTTTGAGGTGTGGAAAAAAAGGCATTTTGAAAAGAACATGTGACCTGCCCTAATGAAATTTGTTGAAGCATCTGATGCCACAGTTCAAACTGTAAGTTATTTTTAATTGTGCAAATCAGCATATCCTGCCCCTCCTAGCTCCATTCAAATAATACTTTGCAAAACAAGGAAGCAGCAGCATTTGCCTGCATATTTCCTAGAAAACGGCATCACTGAAAAGTTGTACCTCATTGGGAAAACACAGGTTTACTTAAATGATACATCAAACACAGAAGAAATCCAAACCGTCTGTGGCTGGTCTGACAGTAGTTTGAGAAACACCCTCTGCTGCATGCCCCTCAAATAAGAAACGTGTGCGCACAGTTAAAAATCTCATCTTTGTGGTGACACAAATGATTCAGTGCAGGAAACGAGAGGAATCTCATTCAGCAGTTAAGCATTTGTGGGGCGGGGGTGTGAGGAGGTCATGGTGTTCAACACACTTGATTAGAAACCTTCAGGCTCCTTTCCCTACTGCATTTTATATTGATTTAAATCAGGGCTGATACTAGACACATCAGCACAAGAGGCAAATCCCATCCTGTTCAGTCCACCTGGATCAGATGGGGGAAAAAAAGAAAGACAAGAAGAGACTTTTTTTGTTAATTTTGAATTTTAACTAAAGGCATTAGCCATCCTACTCAAAACTGGCCTTTGTCATGGGAAGTGTAGGGCTCAGCTCTTTCATCCTGCTGGAACTGAGCTGTGAGGTGGCTGGGCCAGTGCATGGAGGAGGGCCACCACCAGGGCTGCAGTGGTGGCCCACATTCTTTCTCCTGCGGTGGCTGCATGGTCTTAGGGTAGGCAGAAGGAGAGCTTTAGATGCAGGCTTGCAATTATAGCTTCTTGAAAGATGCCATAGTTCATCTAAATATAACCATCAGAATGTGGTTTTGGTCTGAAATATTTGTGGGATTCTACCAAACCACTACAAACAAAGTAAACAGCAGTGAAAAGTGACACATTTCAGGCAGGATTTATTTTTTATTTTTATTTTGCAAGGTGATGTGGAGACTTGTATTCTGTGATTCAGTGTTCAAAAGAAAGACATTTCTCAAATGGAGTACTTCTTTTTTCATCTCTTATTCACAAAGGTCCCAAAGTGCTTTTATATTAAAGTGCTTCAGGACGCTGGGATGTAATTTCCTTTTTAATTCTGTTGATGTTCTCCCACGACTTTCCAGGTGTTTTTGCCGCCTTCTCCAAATTTAAAACTAACAATTTCCTAATATGTCTATCATGTGATGTATTAGAAGCCTTTGTAAAGCTTGTAGAGGGAAACCCAATCGTGCCTGACACTTGAATTCTAAAATACATTCACTTAGTACTAAGGGCAGGTTTAATGGGAGCATGTACCAAGCGTATGTGTAAACTTTTGCCTTGCTTGGAAACTGACCAAGGAATAAAGTCAGTTTTTAGATTGCTTTGATGCCTCTGCAAAAGCATTTGCAAGTTTTGTATTTGCTGTACGTCTCCAACTGATAAGCGGCACTAATGAAGTGGCTTTTTAAACAGTTTTATTGAAATTCTTTGTGCAACTATAGCCCAAACTTTTGTTGCAAAAGCAATCATTTACAGTGCACAGCTGGTAAACAAAAGCATTACCGTTCATTTTCCAGTGCCCCAATAGCTACTGCTCAGTTCTCACCACTGTAGCTTGCCGTGCATGCTTAATGTTTATTCCTCGACTCCAGCAGAGCTGCAGGTTTTGGCTGCTCATAGCACTGAGGTGCAGGAATGGCTCTCTCTCTCTCTGGAAGAACCACTCATCCTTTTTTTTTGTATGTTTGTTTGGGTTTTTTAAATCTCTTTTGCTGTCAGTCTGTGGGACCACAGTCCTGTTCCCCTCTAAATGATAAAAGGCTCTCAAAGGACTGTAAGGTGCACTGGAGGTAGGATCCCTTTTTTAGATACCCTTGCAAAGGCTTCAGTGCAAGAGACAATGCAAGATTCTACTGAGTCTCTTTACACACAAAGTCTTTTGAATGATAATATAATGAAGGGACTCTTTCTGTCACAACCATTACAAAAAATTTCTGTCCTCTGTCCTTCAGCTGAGCTTGCCTTTGCCGGGGAACACGGTCTCATTACTCCAAAACTCATGGTTAGTTTTTGGCTTGGTAGAAGACTGTTATTGGGTGAGATATGAGACCTCTGTGCTGCGTGAGTGCCGGGAGGAAATAGGGTATGTGCCCCGCTGCAGCCTCAGGGCAGCCAGGAGTGGTAGGGGAGACTTGGTTTTTGTTTCCTATCAGTGTGCAGGTGGGCCTCAATTTCTTTTGCTTCTTACAGAAACTTTTACTGACTCTCCCACTGAACTTTAGTTACAGTCTACGATTTGGGGGTTGTTTTATTATTGAGCTGAATAGAACAGAGCAGGTGACAAGTATTCATTAAACAGCCATGCTGCTTAGCTCCAAATGAAGCACTTTTGCGTTGACTTGTGTGGGTGTCTCATGGATCTTGGGGCGAGCCAGGTTCGGTTTCAGAGATGCAGATGGCAGATGTGTTTGAGGTGGGCTGAGGTACCCAGCATTTCAGCTTCAGGAGACAGAGCTCCCTAGGCCAAGGGCAGACTGCATAGCGTACTCCCATCCTGCAGCAAGACCTGGGCAGCAACAGACACGTCTGGGCTTCCTAGCGCAGGGTGCTGCCCAGATGAACCGTCCAGATGGGCTACGTGTAGGCCCCTGGCCGTGAACTGAGCATCCCCTGTGCAAGGTATCATGGGGCTGGAGCTTGGAGAGGTGCCTTATTGCACAAGAAAGTCACTGCTTTGTACAGCTTAAAAACCTGGATTGTTTCAGTCTGTCAGCTCTAATGGAGGGTCTTACATTCAAAGCACTAACGATTTCCTCGTTGAGACCCAGACTCTTTAAATTTTTGTTAAAGGGATTGTCTGTGCTGACATTTAGCTAGCACCAGATGTTGGCTTTTAGTTACCAGTGTGGAGGTGGCATAGCTAATAAAGGCAAGGATAAGAAACTTGTGAGAAACTGTCAGATGTGGCTTTGTGTACTGCAGCCTGCTTGATGTCTGTCGCTTCTTCATGGGCCAGAGTTCTACAAGAAAGCTTTTTTCTTTCTTTCTTCTTTTTCTTCTATACTCTTGACTGGCCAAGTGTTTTCCAAGCACATGTCTTTTTCAGGTGGCCTTGCTCTTTTGTTGGAGACTAGCTAATGGCGGGAGAGTGCACAGAGAGCTCAGTGGCAGATTTGGGTTTTTTTCTCTTATATTTTGGTATTTCTTCTGAACATAGCTTTCCTGTAGATCATACTTCTCCCCCTCAACCTCTTTTGGCCATACCCTCCCTCAGAAAATGTCAGCAAGCGATTGTTTCCTTTGCAGAGCTGCAATCCCCTAGACAGAGGCTTTTCCAGTTTTATGAATGCACCATTTGTTGCTGAGGGCACAACTGTTCGATATAACTGGCTGCATCCCACTCTGCTTGGGACCAGCATGCACTACAGCCAGGCTATGCATAAACCAGATTTTTGTATTAAATGGCACCATTTTGTTCACAGCAGCAGTCTGTCTGTCTTTTGTGTGCACGCGTGTGAGACTTGTAGTTTTCAGATGCAAAATACATAAAGAACAGCAGTTTTGCAGAAATACGTGTTACTCAGTGAGAGTACCGTGCTATTTTAAGGTTTATTTTTCTTAGGGAGTTCCTGACAAGTGATATTTCTGCATTATTTTGTGTAGGCGGGCCAAAGCAAAAGCACATTTTGAAATATTTTATAAAATGGATGCATGATATAATATTACAAATGTAGTTGTTTTGTTGAGGACATAATTATAACTTAACTGAAAATACATGTAGCACTTTGTATGTGCTCATTTATGTTTTATGGTATGTCATCAACCACATCTCCACCCCCCCCTCCTTCCTTAAGTGCCACAGGGCTGGAGACTGTGTAGATATAACCACTTACAGATACACTGTGCTTTATATTTTTATTTATGTCTAGGAAATGTCATTTGATGTCAAACCTGACACTTTTTCTCACTGATGACCCTGCTTATCCCCCTTCCAAGGTCAGCACAATTTACTGGTTTTGGAGGGACTGCTGTGCTGGGTCAGGATGTATCAGGGAAAGCTGGAGAGGCTGCATGTCTGTCAAGTGCAGCTTCCATCCTAGTTGAATTGCGGTCTTTAGTTTTGCCCAGCCCAGGTTTCTACAGTGCAGGAGTAGGCAGATGCACGGTTGGGGGTTAGTAGGTACCATGCTGGTTGCATGCCATTTCTCTGTCTCTCAGACCTGAAAAGCTGCTTTTGGAAAGTGGCATCTCTATTCTTAGTTACGTATAGCAGGGATGCTGCATGAGGCTCTGGTCCCAGCAGCTGAATCACAGCTTAGGGTTTTAGTTCATGCTGCCTGTCTCATTTGTCTCAATGCCAAGAGTTTCTCCTCAGAAGCATAGTGGGCTCCTTTCCCTATCTCTATTTTCTGATACCTGTTGAGTCCCCTCCAACAAATAAGCAATTTTCAAAGCAAACCCACCAGTTTAGAAATTGCTCATTCATGCTTCAGTAAAAATAGTTGTTGTGCTCCATCATCATTGTGTTTAAGAAATGAGGAAAATTGGAAACCTCTCATTTCCCCTCTATAATGAAGGTGGTACTGATTGAAGATGAGGATTCCCCGCCTCACTCTCCTTTGGGTGCCTGAACATGTCTGGGCATAGGTCAGGCTTACCTGAAATGTCCCTAATTCATCCACCAAAAAGAAAATATAATTTAAAAAATACAGCTGTTGCAACCTTTCTGTGGAGGTTTCCACACACATCCCTGCCTCACCATGTTCCTCGTATATTCACTGGCCACATAATGTTACCCGCAGGATGAGAGTGGGAGAGGGAAGCTTGTTCTCTCTCATGTGACTGCAGCACAGTTAATAATTGTACCAGCCTTCAGGGGCTCTCGTGACCAAAGGGATTGATCAGATTTGTGACCGGACAGAAGTTTTTCAGGCACATCTTTGTGCCTCAGCGTCCCAGCAGATTCAGAGAAGGAGCCAGATCTGCTTATGCTGTGATTGCTCATTTGTTATGAGCTGGCTAGCATATCACACATAGAGACAAAGGCTGCCCTGGCCTGAAAAGCCCCTAAAGAGAAGCAGTATAGTAAATACATCTGTAAAACTGTGTTCAAGTGACAGACTGTGTGTGTGTCACGTGCTCTTGCTCACTTGCTCCGTCTTCCTGCCCCCACACCCTGCCTTAAAAAAGAGATGGCAAAATATTTTGAGAAAATGCATCGACTGCTAAACTGTTGATATGATTTAAAAAAAAGAAAAAAAAAGAAAAAAAAAAGAGGAGTCTTCGTTCAAGCATATGTTTCCAACACTTTAATCTTTTATGGACTGCATACTTGCTGTGGGAGTGGAAGGGGATGTTGCAGGCTTACTTTCAGTGTACTTGGAAGTCTTTCCCACAGCATGAAAACTCCCCAGAAAACGTGAAACAACGGCCTGGAAACCAGGAAGTTTCCGATGCCTAGTACTTATTGCTATGAGGGATTTTCTGTGCTCTGGAGGTCATGGAATCATCTTTCTTCTTTGTTGGCTTCTCCAAGTTTATTTTACACACGATGGAGGGGTATATGTGTATTACTGCTGAGCTCTTCAGCAGCTCATTTCTGTAGCATGTTTTTGCCCCTGGTTCTTTTGTTACTGCGCTCCCATGATTAATACGTCTGCTGCTTAAAATGGCTACTGAACCACCACCAAGTTCTTGCCACTGGTTACTAACTGCTTAACCTCTGTCAAAAAACATCCAGCACAGCTTTGAATTGATGCTTTTATTGCTTAACAGGTATATTTCTGATCTTTGGGCTGTCCATTAACCCTGTGAATACTGTACACAGTGAAGACATAAATCTGCTGTGGTATATGGTATGTCCTGGTGCTGTGATGGCTGCTGCTGCTCCTGCACTGTGCTCTACTTAGATTTCTGTGACATGCAGTCTTCTGAGTGTGTGTTTTGAGGGTTATTTATTTTTTTGCTTTGTTTCCCCACCCCCTTACCACTTCGTATAGTTTTGAAGTTTTTTTGAGGAGTTGCTAATGTCAAAAAGCAGCAGTGAAGGTGAGAAGACTGGCACTTGAGGGCTGATGGTCCTGGTGAGTTGATCCAGTTCCTTCCAGTAAAGAAACCGTGCATCCAGTTTCAGCTTGTGATGAACTCAGTGTTTTGTTTTCTGACATCTCTGTGTGCCTGTGTTTGTGCTGGAGTGTGATGCAGCATGAAAGGAGCCAGAGGAGAGCAGGGGCTGCAACTTGGCTTTGGCTGCCAAAAAAACAAAAACATTGAACAACCTCGACCACAAGGAGAGTTAACCGGAACATACCACAAAACAGGTTAGGCAGGACACTGTAGCCAGGTACGAACCTTCTCCTGTGCTTTAAGGCATCTTCAGTACACCCTCCTCCCTCTGCCCTTTCAGGATTTTCCCCCCTCCTCCCCGTTGTGAAATAGTCCTGTGCTGACGGGGTTTGAACGTGGGGCAGGCGGATGGTTGCAGCGCTGGCTCGCCTCCTGCCAGCTGTTTCTTAAGAAATAGAGGGTGCACTTGTCCGTACCCGTCATCCCGTCGCAGAGGCAGCGCAGCATGTGCCTGTGTGTGTGCCTTCCTGCCCTTCACAGGGTTGCCTGCCCAACAGTCCCAGGCGAAAAGTAGCGGGGGAGGAAAAGCAGCAAGGAGGCCTGGGGAATGCTGGCGGGCGGAGCTTGGGAGGCTGATCCTCCATGTAGTTAATCATTACATGCCGCATAACCTGTTCCTGTTTTCTAGAGGTTTCACTGGCACCCGCAGCCAGAAGCGTATGAGGAATATGTGACAGACTGCTTTCCGAGCAAGATGGTTTGCCTTGCAGCAGGAAGCCCAGCATCTAATACAAGGCATCATTTCTTCTGTAACATCTTTATGCCTAATCGTTCAGTAAACATACCATATATAGTCCGGTTTGTGCTTGCTCTAACACCCTGCTGCAAGGCAACTTTGCTAGTACCACACAGATTCCTTAGCTCCTGGTAACCGGCTGACAAATAGGATGTTGCCATATGTAACGTAAATATTTCACACAACTGGGGTTTTTTACACTCGTGCTCATAGTGCATAAAGCATGTGTTTCTAAATATGACAGTCTTAAGTCTGGCACTTAAAAATGAAGATTATACAAAAAAAGGTGCTTTATCAAAGGATGGATTAGGTCCCACCTGGACATACTTGTTGCAGAGTAAAGATTCCACTCTTTCGATAGACATCATATGAATTTTGTATTTATGAATCAATGTTTGGTGGGCTTTTTTTTTCTTTCTTTTTTTTCCTCCTGTCTTCACTTTAAATGCCTGCTGCCTCCTAGGTGATGGATCCCAAGCTAGAGCTGTGGTTCACTGAGAACTTTCTCTTTTCATTCTAGCATCTTTTGAAGAATTTCTCCCCTTCCTGTTTCTCTGTGCCCTCCTTTTGTTTCCCCTGTACTGGCGGGGTACTAAGCATGGCAGAGGACATGAAGAGCAGCAGTGTGGTTGGATTCACAGCTTTCCTAATCAGCTGTTAAATATGATTTACCTTCAGGTTTTTTATTTGTTTGGTTTTGTGTTTGTTTGGTTTTTTTAACATTGTCAAATCACTTCAGTAACATTCTGCCTATTTCTGTGCTAGCAGAAGAGACTCAGAAGAAGGACATGAAGCCTGCCCCTACAAGGCAGGGGTTTTTTTCCCTGTTTGTGCTTTCTACATCTTGCCCCATTCGTTGATGTGTGAGAAGACAGTGCAGCGGTGTGGGATAACCCTGCATAGAGCTTTCAGGCTGGCTGCTTGGTGATGTCTTTTAGTGCCTGAGTTCAGCAGTTTAGTGACTGGCAATGTCTCCTCTACCTGATGGTTGCTTAATCAGAGAGGATGCCGGTTTGGATGCAGCATGATACAGGTAGATTTTTCTGTGCTGGCTTGCTCCTTAGTTAGGTAACACTTCAAGAGGGGGAGATGTTGCAGGGGGGAATGTTTGGGTGTTACATAAATGGACAGGACATGCATTTCTGGGACTCGTCTCTCATTGACCTGGTCAGAGTGAATTATGTCTGACTGCTTGGCAGTTAATTGGACCATCCTTCCCATTTCCTAAGCTGATAAGCCCCTCACTGTCTGCCTCAATCAGGCTTCTTTGTTTGAGAAGTTAGTAATGCCACAGAAGAACAGAATAACTACTTTCCTGTAACCAAGTGAGGTGCTCTGATCGATAAATCTATGAAGATTCACTGTATTTCTTCAGCAAAATCCTTTCACAAGGCTTACTTGTACCGTAACACCAGTAGCAGTTGGCAGGTACCGAAAAGTAGGTATAGCTGATGTATTTAATACATACCTTGTTCCTTTTTAAAAGAATGGTATTTGTGATAAAGTTATCCTGTGAACAGTGTTATTCTGGCAGATTCTAGTAGCTATGTCGAGTACCACAGGGGTCTTTAGATGCCTGTCCATCAGGATCAGGTCTCAGAAATGGCTCTATTTTACCACAAAACCTTCAGACTGGGACTGTCTTGATGTGTGTGGATGATGCCTAGCTTAGAGTGGGTGTTGCCAGAAGGTGAGTAATAAATGGTGATTAATTGTCTCTGAGCTATGGTTGTCTGTATGAAAAAGCACGTTGCTAAAGGCTGTGCTTCAGCAGGATCATCAAAATTAGCCACACGAGAGACAGTAGCGTAGCATCCCAAAGGCATGATTTTTCTGTCTCTTGGCTGGTTTCGTTTTGACTTTTGTGGATTTGCTAAATCTGATTGATGGAGAAGCATGAGTCTCTTTGTCGCCAATATATCAGTAAATATCACTTAAGTGATATCAGTATTACAGGTTGCAAATGGGCTGAGTGATACAGAATCAGGGTGCACTAAAAGTAAACACCCTTTTGTTAGGTTGCTCACTAATCATCTTAATGCAGAGGTGTGGTTAGGAACCTTACAGGTATGCATCCTTGTGTTTGTACCATTGAGTCTTTGATACAAATGCATAGGAAAGATGCAAAGGTACCCATTCCTATGTTAATTATACCTTCAAGATGAAAAGTAATTTTATTTTACAGGAGACTGTTTATCCTTTGCAGTCAAAATATAAGAAAAGAAATATAAGAAGAAATATAAGTAGACATATGTAAAGAAATATAAGTAGAAAACCTAAAGCCATAGTGATTTTTAAAATAGTTTCCATTCTGAGTTTACATACTGATTTGAGCAATGCATTGCATCTATTTGATTGTACAGTTATTTCTAAAACTTTCTGAAAAGAGGGGTTCATCACAAAAATCTTCCCTCTCCTTCCATCCTTCAACTGTTTCTGGATGCTTAGCACACAAAGTGGGTATTGGAGGTCTTGCTCCTTGTACAAAAGTTGGAAGGACTGGGCCTCTTTCTTCTTAAAAAGTGGTGTTTGTCTTGACTCAGTCATAGAGGAATGTAAAGTATACAAAGAAAATAAATGCATATCACGTTGTAAGCTGACATTTGTAGGTACACTGTGAGCTCAGGAAGTGACCACCTGTTTATTTTTCATTGCACCTTGGAGTTAGTGGTGTTGAGTCTCGGTATGTCTGTAGCGTCGCCGGAGGATGATGAGAGGATGTAGTTTGCTGTTGAGTTCAGGAGGCCGTTAGTGGCCCCTCAAGCATTGTTACGTCCAAGAGACATAAGAACAGGTGAGCTGAACGTGGGGCCTGGTCCATAAGGCAGGGTCTGCTGGAGGGGCTGTGGGAGGCAACTACGGTCAGTAGCTGGATTGTGTCCGTTCCTCACAAGGGTTGTCTACCGTCATCAGACCCCAGACAGGTTGCCGGTGACTTCGCCTACTGTGACTTCTTATATTAGCGAGAAGTATTTTTATTGCCTGACAACATTCAAGGTGATGGGCAGAGAATTCGCATTTGGATTTTAAAGTTTATGGAAGAGTGTTTGTGCTCTGTGTCCTGTCTGAACCTTACCCAGGCTGGTTCCAGACCAGCCAGCAGCCACGGATTCAAAGACCTTGCTGTCTACCATGGGATCAGCGAGCCTCAGGCTTTCTGAGTGGACGTGACGAGGAATGAGGGGGAGGAGGTGTCCATGTCTTAAAAAAAAGAGTTGAAAAGGAAAAACTGGAAAGCAAGCAGCTACTGGCTGTGAATTTCTTGGAAAGAAAGATGCTGTGTATGTAGGGGTTACTTTGATCACGCCCTGCCATGCATTGGGCACACCGGTGTGGCTTGGGGCAGGCAGCGTGGGTAGGCCCCAATGCAGTCCTGGCAACCGGGAATGGAGAGCAAGCAGGAGGCAGCCTGCCTTCCCTCAGAGAGCCTGGAAAGCATCAGGGATGGAGTTTAGGAAGTGTTCAGCCTCAAAATTAGGGCAACTTGAAGGTGAATTAACTCCGGGGCCTGTAATGATCTGCGTGTTCACATATGTATAGGGCCTTAAGCACAGAAAGGTTTGGGGTGAGTCTGGAAAGGGTCCATGTTTGAGGAATGTAGTTCTTCTGGCTTCTGAGATAGTTTTTTTGTGTAGACAGCATGGAAAACTATTACAAAAACAAGTATTGTAAGACACTTAATGAGATGGGAAACTGGCAGTGCTAAGAGAATGTCAGCTTTTTTCTGCTTGCTTTTTCCAAGCGTTTTCTGACTTTTGAACTGCCACTAGTGGGGTTTATCCTGTGAGCTGAAAGTCAGCAACCCCAAAAATGCATTGAAAATACCTCGTGTCTTTTGGAATGAGAGTCTGTGACAGCAACTGGACTGGAGGAAAAAGAGGTACTCCTCATGTTTGCTGCCGATTCCATCAGTCGTCTGAGATGTTACATTGTCTGCTTTCACTGTTTTGGAGCAAGGGTGACTGGGACTGACCAGACCAGTTTTTAGGGAGCTTAGTCAGCTTCCTAATTTCCAGGTGTAGTGAGAGAGTCATCAGGGACAAGAATGGAGAAAGACTGTCAGTAAGTTCCTTTTCATGAAAGGAGATGGGCTGCCAGGAGGATTTCCAATTGGAGATCACTTGGCAGCTTTTATTATGGGCCCTGTTTTCTCTTGCATGCGGGTGGCTCTACTGAGCTTTAACCATTCGTGCTGAAACACTACATGTCAGGTGTTTAGCTTCAGGCCACATTTGTTTTTGAAAGAAAAATAAGTAGTAAAAAAAATTCTCTGGCCATTTCTGAGAGTGAAGCTGAAGGAAGAGTGAGTTCAGGTTTTGAATTACTTTCATGTCTTCTCTTTTCTTATTGGAAATAGAACAAAACCCACAACAAACGTAGAATCCCTACAAAGGGGGAGAAAGTCTGACCTCTTCTTCTAGTCCTCAAAGCTGTAATGCAGGGACATTGAGATTTGGGAAGGGTGAAGCTGGTGGGAAATTGCAGTTATAGGTATCAGTTGAATAAGCTAGCTCTTATCAAAGCCGATAATAGCTGGCAATGGCAATTTCTCAAGTGCATTCTATTCTTAATGTCTGTTGCAATTGGGAGGTAAAAAGGACTGTGAATGACCCAGGAAAAGCCAGGGTTTATCACGTCTATCTTACTCCAGACCTGGGTAAGTCAGTTCAGCTCTGTGAAGACTGAAGTTGATAACCTAGTCCCTCATCTTGAGGAAGCAATTTAGGAATCTTTTATACCTCTGTATTTGTCTGCTCTTTGAGGTGCAAAACACACATAGGGAATGCTTGATTGTTCCTCTTGCACTGTGATGTACAGGTGTACGTATAGAATTTCTGGTTGAAGGGTTTGTCAGTGTAAGATGAAAATGCTGTTCTCATGAATGTGCTTTACTTCGCAGGCACTTCTGTTCCATATGGAGTAAGGCTAGCTTGAAAGTTGTCTGACAAGATCTGCATTCCTCACCAAACACCACTGGTCTCCTAAATAAAAACAAAGGCCCAGAAGTTTGTAAATACCTGTGCATGTGATGTAAACAAACTTCCTGATTCAGGGACCACTGTTACAACTAATGGCTCTGTTCCGTAGAAGGGGTCTATTAGTATCAGTTCATTAGCAAGACTGAGGCCTTGATTTGTATGACCCCTTAAGTGTAACTTGCAATAGCCTGCTGACTGTATCTTACTAAGCTGCTGTGGGTGCAAGAGGGAAACAGATTGAGCCTGGAATAATATTTACCTTCTCTTCTAGTCAGGAGTATCTGCAGCAAAAAAAAAATGTTGCCACACCTCTAGGATCTCCAGAGTTGGCTTTCCTGAGAAATTAAATACCCCTGATGTTGTATACACAGGGCAAAGGCATCTGCTGTATTTAAAAATATGCATATGAAAATGGAACTGGAAGTTACTGCAAAACTGCATTTGCAGTTATCATAGCAAGGAAATTTTTAGAAACCAGACCTGAAAGACTTTACAACTGAGAGTTTCTCAGGATACTCCCTGTCATTTCTCATTTGCTTTGATGAAGTATTGAAAGAACCCCTTGTTTCTGTCGTTATAGCCAGCAATTAATAAATTACTTTCTGGGGTTTTTTTGACTATATACAGTGTACATGTATACACATATTTTAATGTGCATTTTAAAACTGCTTTTTTGCCTGATTATTGAAGGGGAGACTGTGGAAAGAGAATTTTAAGTTCTTTAAAAAAATACTTGATTGAAGTAATTTATTCATGTTAAGCACCCCAGAGCAGTATTGAATAGCTCTGTCCTCCTCTATTTTGAGGAACTCTTTAAAATGGAAGAAAAATACTTTTTTTGTTTGTTCTTAAGAGGGGGGGGGAAATAATTTCAAAATGCATTAAAAAGTTCGGTGATTCTTACGCTATTTTGTGAAAACCTCCCCCCACCCCAGCCCAAGCCCAACCATTCTTCCCTTCTGCACCTGCCCACAGAATTATCATGCAACTAATTTTAGAGGTGGGTTTACACATGTGTTTTAAAAACACAGCAGTCTCCATCTCTGGTAATCCACCAGGTGGAAGCAGATGTGTAGAATATCTGTACATGTTGTTGTAAACCTGGCTTTGAGCAGAGGGTGTTTCTAAGAGGGCAGTGTGTGTGCAAAAGCAAAAGAACCCTTGGCAGTGTAATACCATCAGTAAAACAAAAATTTGCAGTTAACCCACCAACAAATCCAGTTACTGGTTTTGTTCACGTGGTGGGCTGGGTGACATTGCATTAGCCAGTTCTTCCAATGTATGGTTGGACATCGGTTGCCTTGCTGTTCTGAATTACAGTAGGGAGAAGGGTACCAGGGAGGGCATGAGGAGAGTAAAATAGGATGTGGTTTCTTAGAGGTGGATGCTCTTCTTTTGCTAACAGAAATTTTGGTCTATTAGCCTCAAGTGTGCTTTTCTGACCTGCAAGTTTGTTCATAGCTTACTGATGTTTTCCTTCTGTCCATCTTCCCATTAACCATCTGTGCCTCTCTGCTCTTGCAAAATATGGCATCTTTGAGGTTTGGGTGATATCCCTGTAGTGTTCAAATAAAAAAAAAAGATTTTGCTTTGACCACATCGTCATCTGGAATATGCTAAAAGTGCTTAGATTTTTATTTTGGTTAAGGAGTGGGTGGGAGGCCAGAGGGGAGTCCAAGAGGTGTCAAACAGGAAGCTTGAGGTTGAGGTAGCTCAAAGGGACCTCCTGAAAGCATCCCTTCTGGTCTGTGAGTCTGTTAAAGGCAGTCATTTGGAAAGGAGCAGTGCTATCCAAATTTACAGTGCCTGTTGTGTTTCGTATAACAGCAATGCTGTGACTGTGTACTGCTGCAGGTTTTTGTTGTCCTCCTACAATTTTTGTTATTGTTTCTCGCTTGATCTGTTGCACTGAAACTCATGTCACTGCCTGACAAACTGTATTCTTAATAAGGTAAGATTTTCTTATAGAGCAAATCCTGGGCAGTGAGACATGTTGAATATATATTGGCTTAAATAATTTCCTTACTGACTTGTTCTCTTTGAGCTTTGAGTAGTTCTGAGACTGTTACAGAAACAATCAGAAGTGAGGTGTTCCTTTCCAGCTATACCAGTGAAGATATTTGCATTTTAAGTCCAGAGTTGCAAAACCAAGTTCTGTGCTTGTACTCTGTGCATGTTAGGGCAAAAATAAAATGGAGGAAGAGCTGAAAGAAGCAGTTGCAATTACTTGAGGCCCAGTGGGAGCGGAGGGTCAAAATTGCTCTGAGAATCAGTTCAGTAGAGAATATGATAATGCAAGGAAATTATGATATTGCAATAAGGTTTTTAGGTTTTTTTATTAGTAGCAGAAACTTCTCCTCTGGGAGGAGAAGTGGCCTGAAGGAAAAATGACCAAGACCAGCTTAGAATTTCAGAGAACGATGGTTCAGGAGTGCTGCTTCACTGCATCTTCATATGAAACCCCTTTCTGTCTTATAAAGGGGGGGTGAGACAGGTCACAGCCTTGTGAAATCTCACTTAATGCTGTTTCAAATAACGTGACATAGTTCTGGGCCTTACACTTTTCTTGCGGATTGAGGATTTTAAACAGGGAATGCCGGGTCTGCAGAAAATTGACTGTAATCATAAATCTGAAAGCTGCATGTGGCCTTACTTGTCATTTTTAACAAGCCAGAACTTTGCAGAAATCTGCCTAGGCAAACTTTTGGTCCTGCTGTGCCCCAGTGTAATAATTATAATGCAGAAACAGCTGATGGGTCACGTCTCCAGGCCTGAGCAGCGTTATGACTTGCTACCTACATTCCATGTTTAGCTTTGAGTGATCAGATGGTGTAAGCAATGTGAGATAGTAGCGCCTGAGGACATGCAGCCAGGCAACACGTCCTGTCCCTCTGCAGCTTTGGTTTCTTTTCTCTGCTTATGTCCCATCCTGTCCCCTTAAGGTGATGAGTTTTACAATAAATACCACTCTCTGTAGGAGGTCAGCTGCCTGTGTGGAAGCATGTGTGCCATTCCCACTGTGCTCTATGTTAAATCCAAGGGCCCAAGGTTGGTAAATATTGTTTCTAAAGTACTGGAGGGCTCCAGGTGAGCTACGTGCTGGTGGCTCTGGAGTTGTGGTTGGTACATGCGGCACACGGTGGCAGGCTGTTTCAGCATTGTTACTGATGTGATTTAATGAAGCATGAGTGGTATTGGAGGGGGTAAATTTTGTCTTTCTGTCTGGGGAAGAGGTCATTGACAAATGTTTACAAACAAACAAGTTGAAAAATTATGCTGAATTCAGCCATGTAAAGACTTAGGGAGGCAGAGAGGGAGAGGAATATTTTCAAGTTATGTTTGTTTTGAGCTTAGCACTGTGCGAAAGGTACACCCAGCTCTTGATGTAGGAAAAACTGGATAGGTAAGCAGAAAATTACTAACTCGTTGCCTGAGACTGTTCTTGCTCCCCTCATCCAGGGATGCCATGGGAGTAGTGCAGTGCAGGTATTTTAATTGTGGTAATTTATTTTATTGTGAACTTATTTTCACTGAGGTTAATCAGAGAACTGAACTTCAGGTAGACTTTTAACTAATAGGAGTATTTTCTGTGACAGAGGGGTTGCAAATGAGCTCTGTGCTGGAGAGAAGGGAGTGAACGGGGAGCAGGAGGGGGCAGTCTGGAGATGGAGCTGGTTGTGGGTTCATTCCACTACATCTTTTCATCTTTCCCCGGTACTGCAGCACTGCAGGAGTAGAGTTACCAACAACATTCTTGCTCAGGTCTCTCATCCTTCACTCAAATAGAGGGTGTAATTTGACGATGTCTCAGCTCCCCCGTTTGAAGGTTGTTGATGAAACTGCGTGTATGTACATTTTTAAGTGCAAACAAAAAACAACCCAAGCAAACACAAACCCCAAATCAGATCAGTTCCATGATCCTGGATCACCGTGTGGTTGTTCAAACTCTATGACTGGCACAAGGCTGGAGGGAGAACACGTGCCCAGAGCTGTGGGGTAAAGTGAGGACTGGCAACCTGTCCTTCTGAATGACAGCCGTGGCTTACATCAGGTTAAATCAGTCTGTACACTGCGGGCTGGAGCAAAGCAGAATGGATTAAAAACAGGTTTTCACTTCTAGCCTTGAGTTTCCTGCAATTCTACATCAGCTTATAGGGGTGCATGCATTTCTGCATCCCAGCTGCTGTGGAAGATGAGAGACGTTTTCTTACAGGACAGGTCTCACAGTCAGTATTCACTGAAGTTTTCCTTTTTTCAACGGCTGTGTCCACAACTTTCACAAATAGATTGTGAATCTGGATTTTTATCTCCTCCTTCTCCATCTGTATCAGCTGTTATCAGCTGCAAACAGGTTAACAGTGAGGCCTGCTGGGCTGCTTAATGGGTGGCCTGGCGCTGCCTTTGGGCTGATGCAGATCATTTCTATTGGCCAAGGTTATCTCCTCCTGACCTTGTAACCAGAACTCAGCCTCCCGGTGGCAAGGTAATTGTGAAAAGGAGGGCTTCTGAAAGAATTCCTAAAGGCTGGAATATCCTTTCTGGTTTTGTGAAAGCCGTGTTTTGTCTTCATCACTGCTCTTGAATGGGAAAGTACCTTGATGTTAAGTTTGCAAATTCAGAGAAGGTTGTATTTTAAGATTCTTGGCTTCTGAAATCCACTGTGGAGACTTTATAAATTTAGTATGGCAGGAGGCTGCTGTACCACAAGCCACTTCTGCTACTGGGCTTTCTTGATTGCTTGCTCATTGAGCATTGATAGCTTTCTATCTGTAGCTTTTCATACCAAAATGTCTTTTACCTTGATGGCAGTTGGTTTGGTTTACAGGACTAAGTATTTTTACATGCTTTTGGGTTGAAGAGGGACTTCTGTTAGCTGTGTAACAGATTGAAGCACAGGGATTAATGGGGGAAATGGGGAGAGAGGGAGAAATTTGGTGGGTTTTCTTTTTTTCCTGGAGGCATCAGACTTCTCCTGTAGTGAGAGAGAGCATAGTACATGGAACCTAAAGACCTTTAAAGTACATGCTGAAATGGATGCTGGGAAGATACAGTACAGTGCTTGGGCACAACTCCAAGGCTCCCAAGGCAAGTAATATTTAAACAAGCTGAACAGCCCCTTTCGGCAAGCAGCAGGAAATCCAGCACTGAGCTTTGTGTTGTTGCATGGTCAGCAGAAGATAAAAGCTCAGGCTATGCAGCTGGGGTTCCCTCCTATCACTGAATGGCAAACTGTTAAGGAAAGATAAAAAGACAGAAAAGAACAGGGGGTCGTCTTATTGAAAAAAGCATTCCTTCTTATTTTAAACCGTCAGAGTACTTTGAAATACTTTGAAATACATCGAAGTACTGAGCCTGATGCAAGTCAGGAACAGCACCATCGGCAGCTGTTGGGGTGTGTGGGAGCTTTTACATCAGTTGGCAGGCAAAAGGTGACTTCGTCCCTCTGCTTCATCAGCGATAAATGTTTAACGTGGGTAGGGTAGTGATACACGTACGTGCTTCACTGTGAGCCTCACAGCTGGCAGGAGCTTCCCAGATCATTTTTTTAGGAGCAGGGCGTGTAATGGTGGGACTGCTGTTGACTAGGGGTTTCGTTCTGAAATGCAACCAGCATTCAGCCATATACAGCCTTTCCAGGGCCTGCTTTCTGCAGCTGATCCTTGGTAAGGCACTATTTTAACAATGAGGAAGAGAATTTAAATGAATGAGATTGCTAGCTGAAGGCAGTATTTACTCTATTCCTCGTCTCTGTCCCTCCTCCTTTTTTCCTGCATCACAGCACTAGCGTCTTGGGAAAGAAAATGCTTCAGAGCATTTGTTACCAATTTAGCAGCAAGTACGTGCTCAAATTTGGGATTTCTGAGATCTGTGTGTGCCATATGTAGGCAAAATGTAGTATTTGCTGGTTCCAGTAGAACGGAACAGACACAAATTTGCTGTTCTGCAGATAGTGTTTCTTTAATCTAATGAGACTTACATTTGTGCAGCTTTTTTGTTTTGGTAAGACGGTTAACCGTCCTCCCTGGGGTGCCTAATTGCTTATCATGAACTAATCAGTCCCCTGGGTATATGAAGGGATGAAACACTGCCAAGATAGTCTGTGACTTCCCCCAGAGGTGTGATAACCCTCCCAATTACCGCACCCTTCAGGGAGCTTGCTTACTGCTATTTTGAAGACCTCGTTACTTCAGAAATTATCCATGTTTGGAGATTTTAGGAAGTTTAGAGGAGTGTATTTGCTGAGAAACCCTTGAACTTGTCAGCTTTTGTGGGTTTTTTTGTCAAGTCTGTATTGAATAGTGTTTCAATTTTGGTGTGAAAATGCTGAACATGTTAGTACTGCCACTTCTGTTTATGCAAGTGCCTACCTTCATAGCCTTCATGGTGTGCCAGACCCAAAGAGATGAGCAAAGGGCCAGTTTCTGTCTTTGGTTGCCAGTAACTAGGGATGGTGAAATCCTCAGAAAATCCATTTGAAGTTCAGATGAAGGGATGAGTGAAACAAATCTGGCGGTGACTTGTTTCTGATTTTTGGTAGAATGATAGTTACCCATTACCATGTGTCAAATAAGTGGGTAGACTATGAAAAGTTTTTCACCTTACAGGAAACAATACTTTATTTAACTAGTGTTCTTTCTTTCTCCTTTTAGTTTCTTGTTTTAACTCATTCAAATACATGCTCTACAGGTTGAGATGGCCAACAATTTCTTGAATTCTTCCCTTGTATCTTTCTATATGGAATGGTTGAGTTCCATGAGGCATATAAAACTTACTACAAAACAATAATGTCTAAATGGGAAGCAGAAAACAGCTCCCGCTATTTTGTTTCTGAGTGAGGACGTGAGTTCTGGTGTTGAGATTTTGTCCTTTACTTTTGCTTGTGAAAAGGAACATAATTTTTATGTGAAGTTTGGAGTACGGAATGTGTCATTCAGGTAGGAATATAGGTTGGTCCTTTAAAGAGTTGTAACCTAATCAGTGAATAATACCAGATTTATTTATTTTTCTTTGTGGTTCTTTAAAACACTTAAGGTCTACTTCAGCTCTGGTCGTAGAGTAGATTCTAAGTTACCTTAGCAAGATCAATGTAAATATAAATATTTTCGTAGTATGTACTGGCTTAAAACTAAAAAAAGCAAGGTGATTTCATGCTTAGAATTAAAAGATGGTGGCTGTGTGGGTGTGCATGTTTACATGACCAAGAATATGTTAATGTGGAAGCATCACTCCTCAAAAGAAGTCTGACTTTCAGTGTCATAGGTCTGATTACGATATTTCAATGTTGCTTCTGCTGTGTGTGCCTGTATGAAAGTGATGAGTCAAGTTTCCACTGGCTGTCCTACTGCGGAAATTGGGGTGGATGCGAGAGGGCACACTGACCTGTTGATCAACTTTTTTTTGTTGTCATCATTCATTTTTCTCTACTTGCAACTACTGCTTTATCCAGAAATGGGTTGAACTTATGCATAGTTCATTACTAGTTTGTTTCAGCCTAATGTTTTGGTTTATTATATGTCAATATATGGGAGTCAGGAGAAGGAAATGAATTTCCCTTTTCATACGTGAATTGTTTCAAGAGTTGTCTGTATCATCTGCTTGATGGCAGTGTGTGAAGCACTAGCAGTGGAATTGGTTTTCTGGAAGAAGAGGGTGGTTTTGGAGTAGCAGCAGACATTTTTGGCTGGAGGAATAGCAACTTGAAACTTTACTTACTGAAGAAACCTGTTCACAATTTTGTCTGTTTTTTTTTTTTTTCCCCAGCGTTCCTGAAATAAACTTCCTGCAATTCTTTGCAGTGTGCAGGTGTCCAGACTCCCCTTTACTCATGGTCGCCTGTGAAACCCGTCAGGCTACTGAAGGCTGTACCTAAAATTCTGCTGGCAGTGCAGCACACAGCAGTGGCCTTGAGATAGTTACGGTGGACACCTTGTGCAGCTACAGGCTGTAGCATCCCCTCATAGTCCGAACAACTGAGTATTGCGGTCCAGGAGTCTACACGTGTGGAGGACTGCCTGGAATAGAAAAAGGAAAGCTGCAGAGATTGTAAGCTACTGCTTGATCCGGGTGGCTGTTGTGCCGAGGAGCGTCAAAACATTGCTGGATGGATCCGACAGCTCGTTGCAAAGTAGAGGGTCAGTCTCGCTGGTTATTTGCAGTTATTAACCTTGCTGGATTTTAAATTTTTTTGTTTCCTTTGTTTTTATGTTTTTCTCTGTATGTATAAGAGGATTGTGGCCTTGCAACCAGAATGCTCATGTTCAGGAAACTTAAGGCTGTTCCTACTGAAGGGCTTTGAAGATCAGCAGGCATTTCCTCCAGGGTTTACAGCACTGTTGGAGGAAACAGTCACTGCAGAAGTCTCCAGGCCTATCCCCCCGACTCTGGTCATTCCTTACCTCATCAGCACGTGGATTATGCTGTTTGCAGACTGTCTAAGCTGCACGATGACCTCCGTGGATTCCTCATGAGCTTTTACAAGGCCAGGCCAGTGTACTTTTTAAAATCCTTTAGAAATGCCTGCTGGGCCTTTAAAATCCCAGAGCAAAGGCTATACTGCAAGGAACTTGGAAGGTCAGCAGCTAGATATGGTTGTGGATGAAGGGGGACTTGTGTGTGTGTGTCTGTGCAGTTCTTGTTTTGAAAATACATATTTTTTCAGGTCAGATGGAGACATATTGTTTCTGAGAAGGCTTCTTTTACTCTCTGACAAAGCTGAAGGATTAGTGAATTCCATAAGAAATTGTTGAACAGGATCCCTGTGCCCTTTTTTTGAGTGCGTGTTGCAGTCTGTGATAATTAACAGATGCTGTTTCGCTTTGTCAGTGTGCTGGAAGCACCTCCCACAGGTTAGTTTCACTGTGTGTACTCCAGGATAGAAAGCAATCTCCTACTGAAGAGAGCCATTGGCAGGTAGCAGTGCTGTTACAAATTTCCCTAGTGGCTTTCCTGTGTGGATCTCAACTTGGAGAGGCTTGGCAGCACTGTCTATTGTGTAATTAATTTACTTAACTAAACCAAGAAACGTTGTATTTCAGAATTTAGAGCTCTGCAAACAACCCCAAAGGCTGTTGGCCCAGCTGCTATAAGCCAGTGGGTGTGCTCACAAAACTGTGGCAACTTGTTCATCAGTGGTGGGAGAGAGATGTTTTTCTGAAGGATGGGTTTCTCCTTCACCTGGAGGAAGCAATAAACCTCAGTTTGAGTGATCTGTGGTACTCTAGCATCTGTGGCAAATATATATTGAGAACAATTCCACATAAAATTAAAAGAGCCAGTTTGTATCTTTTAACTCTGGTTCTCAATAACAGGAAAATGGCAACTGATCGTTGTCCGTGCTTAATATCTCATGGAGATTATGTAGATGGTGTATAACTGTTCCTGGTCCTTAGAAGACTTAACTTCAGGTGCTTAACTTCAGAACTGTTTGTGCCTTGTACAGTGCAGGGCAGATGTTGATTTGGCTTGTGGGTCTCCAGAGCGTTTGCCTGATGTGGAGATACAAGCTAGGAAGGAGTGGTACTGGTTGTCTTGCTCACGTATAAGCTGTGTAGCTACTTGGGATACTGCAGTCAGAGGCTGACATTACAAGGGCCTCCCAGGATGGATGGGAGAGCAAGGGCTGTACAGCATGCTTCTGAGGCCCTTTGCTTCAGCACACCTCTCTCCTCCCTATGGCATGTGCTTTCCCCTCTGAAAATTTCAAGCTAAAACCTTCTAATTTAAAAATCTATTTTGGGGATGTGGGGGAGGTAGGAATATGATGTGTGTTTCTAAACATTTCAAATTATCTTGATTATATATTTTTTAGTTGTCGTTTGTAGAATGTGATAGGGGAAATAGTTCCTGTGCTGACCAGAAACAGAAGACAGGAAGATAATGTTGTTAACAAGGTGGGGGAGAAAAGGAGGTGTTTGTTTAGAAAAAGCCTAGTCACTAAAGCCTGTGGGGCAGAGGAACCCTGCTGATAACACAGATGAAACAGTCTGCCTCTTTCCTAACTTTAGAGGAGTGGAGCTTTGTAATAAATGGCTGCCATGTGGCAGCTGTCTCCCAGCTTCGTGAGCCTGGCAGTAGTTAATCCTGTCAGCAAGTCATGCTCCCTGGAAAAGAGCAGTGAGAAGAGCCACAAACTCTTGAATCATTCTCTCTTCAAAATATTTTCATGTTGAATCTTTTTCTGCTTAAAATGAGTTTGATACTTTGGTGGAGGTTCCAATCTTTAAGTAGGATTAAAGTGCAGCGATGCTGGCTTTTAAGTAAAATGTTAGAAACATGCTGAGATCTTGCGATTCTTTTCTCTCTTTAAAAATGCCAATTTAGTTTTGGAAGGTGTATTTTCCAGGGTAAAAAGTGTGCTGTGTAGAAAAGGGGCACTCTGTGTTGCTATCTCTGTGTGTTAAGAAATTACAGGTTGATCATCTGAGATCATGATTATCCTTAAAATCTTGAGGCTTTAAAATAAATCTGTTCACTTCAATTTACTTTTTGTATTTTGCTGAGAGTGTAATGTCTCCCTCCTTCTTCTGCAACCCAGAAAACGAGAATTTTGACTTAAAAATTTTGAGATTGTTGTGCAGGAATATAGAAGCATCAGATTTTACAGGCTCGTGATAAAATCGTGATGGTTGACAATACTACCACCAGGAAATGGGGTTAAATCCTTGTAGTTTCTACTTTTTCTTGTTTTACTGTATTGTCTCATGAGGTATAAAAATGTTTTGGCGTGCTGCCTGGTATAGTGCTCCAAGCAGAGAGTGTGCTGGCATCTCCTGCAAAGACAGTGTGGTTGGACTGCAAAGGATGAGTTGGGGGCTTTGCAGTAAGTGAACTACTGCTCTCTCCCTTGGGCTTGCCTGTGTAAGGATGTTTGCTAGCACATAGGTACACTTACAGCAGTGAAATGCCATGTGGGACATCGCTACTCTAAAAGGAGTCTTTTGCTGGTTTAGCTTACGCTATTTTCAGAATGTTTTTTGTAAAATCACCTGTGCATTCAATCCTCATCCTGGAGGAAGAGGATTGCAATCAGAGCACTGCACAAGAAGCAGGGCACTAGCACAGGACATTTTCTGTATCTTCCTCAGCATGATTCATCTTGCCTCTCTAATCCCTGCTGAACCCGTCCTGTGCTCTGGTTACATGTGAAGAGCAAGTGTGAGGGGTGAAATATATGCTTGTTTCTTCCTCCAGAGACTTGCTCTAAACCTTCACCTCAAGTCCTGAGTCCGATGCCTCCTTGGCTGAGCTGCTGGCTGTCAGGATGAGGGACAGAGACTGGGACAGGGACAGGCCCTCCCTCCTCCCCCTCTCCCTCCCCAACAGCTGCAGGCACCAATTGCCAGGGAGCAGCCCTGGCCACATGGTTTCGTGGCTTTTCTTCCTCTTGTTACTAATGTGCCTTCTTGTTTCCGTGATGCTGCGCAGAAGAACAACCGGACAGATTGTCTCCTCTCGGGGTGGGTGCCCCGGGCATGTGCACAGCCAGTTGGTATGGCACAGGAGCCCCTTCTTTTTTCAGTGACACCAGGGGCTATTGATGGCAGGCTGGGGCTGCGCTGCTGCCGCTGCACAGATGCTTGCTCTTGGCCACCTTAAAAGGACAAGATATCCCATGGTTTAGACTGGCCATATATTGTCGAGGATGTCAGCATCTCCGTCACAGCTACCCAGCTGAGCCCAGCGTCCTGCTTTGCCTGCCCTGCGTGCCTGCAGACTCTCCTCAGTCAGAGCCGAGGGGTGCTGGAACTCGGATTGTTTGAAGAGGAGGTTGCTTTTCTTCTCTGTTACTCAGAAATGTTTTCCATCTGGCTCTCCCTAATGCAATGCATCTAGCTCACCCCTTGTGCTCTTGGACAAGTTTCTCGTTCCCTCAACACAGTACTTGCTTAGCAATGTAAGGGATGGGACATCAAACTGTAGCTTCCCCCTCGCTCCCCTCCAGGGATTTAAATTAATGGAGTTTGTCAGGACCAAGTAAAAATGAAAAAACCCAACAAAAACAACAACCAAAAAAAAAAGGCCCCCCCCCCCCCAAACCCCACAAAGTTATATTTTGATCGTTTCCTCGTTTTTCATCCCTCATCCCCTCTTGCTTGTTTCAGCTGGCAGCAGCAGCAGATGCTGATGTTGTGTGCAGCAGATGTTGTGTGCTGCCCCAGGTTTCTGGGGCTCTCCTCGGGCAGGTGCTTCTTCCCTTCCTTGGCCTGTTTGGCAGGGAGACGTGTGATGGGGTTGCTCACTGGTCCTCACTTTGGCTTCCCCTTGTCCCTCAGCTCTCTTGCCCTGTCCTCAGCTCCTCTGGGGCCGTGTGGGCAGTGGTGGTTTAGGCAGGCAGCATGACACCACCTGCCTGACCTGTTCCTGCTTTTGCAAGACACCTCCATCCTGCCTGCTGAGGGAAAGTGCATTCAGGGCCCACTCCCTCCAGTCTCTGACTGTGCCCTGGACTCCCATCCTCTCCCACACTATGTCCCAAGGCCATCCCCTTGCCTGGTAGGATGTGAGCCAGCCCTGACCCAAGGGAGAGATGCGGTAACTGGAGTGGGGAAGGCTGATTGGTGTGGGGAGAGACCATGGGCCACGTCCCAAGGAGTGCTGCCCTGCTGCAGCCAGTGCCAGCCCAGGAGAGACTTGAAGGGACTTTCTCGGGTCGCCACTTCATCTAAGGCAAATAAACTGGAGTTAAAGCCAAGAAACACATCGACTTCCTGGAACTCTGCGAGCCGTCCGCACAGCTGTCCCCACTCCCCGAACACATGCAAAGCAGAGCTTATAAGGACAGACAGTATTGCTTTTGTGTCCCTCCTCAGCCAGTGGGGAGCGCGAAGGGGAGGGGATGGGCTGGGTAAAGCCCAAGGCCTGCCTTGTTCCGTGTTCCCCCTGCATCGCTGTGGTTCCCAGTGACTGAGGGAAGCCAGGCTCCCTTCCCACTGGCATCCTGACAGCTGTGCAGGCAGGCAAGGATGAGGATGGAGTGGTGTTTGCAGTTGTCTGTGTGGGAAGGAGTGGAAGGATGTCTGCTGACAGCCTCTTGTTTTACTCTGATGTTGCCCTGGCTTTATTTTCGGGCCTTAAAGGTGATGCCTGTGGTCCCTGGTTTGTTAAGCTGTCGTCAAATTTCAGTATCCTTTTTGGTTGAACAAACTTTTGAACCTGACTGCAGTGTAGTGACAAAGGCTTCTGAAGGGCCAGGTGCTCACCAACAAGCTGATACGGACAGTGAAGATGAGGAACAGCTCGTAGATATGTCTTTGGTTGGGGAAGGAGTGCTAAGGTGTTAGAAAAGACTCAAAATTCATCAGTTGTTGATACTAAATACAGCCACAGGTTATTGCAGTTATTGCTGTGCATTTTGTGTGGTGCTGCAGTCCCTGAAAATGGCAGCGCTGGTCAGGAACTTGGTGCAGGCTTGGATCAGACCCTCTGAGGTGCTTAGCGAATGTGCTGTGCTTTCCTGTTGGGAGCCAGTTTTGCTTTCGCTCTCAGTGCCAAGCAGCTTATGCCTTGGTTCTCTTTTCTAGCCTAGCAAGACCACAGGCTCCCACATGAGGGCTGTTCCCACAGCACACAGTGCTTGCAAAAGGTGCAGATGTGGGTTCCCTGTTCAAGTTAGCTAATGGAGTGCAGGGCCAAGAAGATAGGCATGAATGCATTTTATATTAAGGCTGCCTCGTACCTCCGTGCATTGCTGTGAACTAGTTGGACCATATGGGCGAATTTCATCCAGGAAGCCCCTCCTTTGCTGGTGCAGTGTCTCACTGCTATAGTAGTACAGCTTCCTTGTTTTCAGTGTATTGCATCAATGTAATACCAGTATCCTGGTGATTCAGAGTTGTCATTCACTTCGGGCATTAGCTAAGTTAAAATTCCGGTGTGCTTTATGTAGAGAAGCTTCTGGTTGTCTGAGCAAAGTCCTGAGGAGCACTACTGGTCCATAAGTCACTTGAAAGTGATTTCCAAAAGCTACATAAAAAGTAAATGCACATGTGTATCACATCATGCTTGCAAGAAGATAAAACAGGAGGAGTAAATATGTTTGAGTATTTAAAATTTAACCTAACTGTTAGGTCTTATCATAAGAGCATACAAAATAATCTGGAAATATGGGGATCATCTTGTTCTTGTTTGGTGCTTCTTCCCCTGCCCCACTCACACACCAGAATGTGGTCCCTAGCTCAGTTTTAAGGCATGTCCATGTTTATTCCATGTCTGGGTGTACCTGTCTGTGTACCAGTTAGGTATGAAAAGGAAGGCATATGGATGTTGTAAACTCATGGGGTTATTTTAGGAACATGCACTAACACAGGTAAAACAATTGTATCACTAATAGTCAGTTCATAGAAAGAGGAGCAGTCCATCTTCGATACTCAGAGACTACCCTTTAAGAAATGTTACTCCTTTTGGTTGTTGTCTTTTAGGGGTTTTTTTGGTTGGTTTTGTTTTACCCTAGGGGAAAATATTACTTACAGGTACAAGTTCAAACCCTTTGGCATAACATTCTTAATTTTTTAGGGAATGGTAAATGAAAGAACAGCCAATAGATACTTCCATGCCACTGTGTTTCTCTGCTTGTGTTCCTTTCCACATAGGCTGCTCTGTACTGGTGCTCCAGCAGTGGTTGACAGTGAGGCCATATTCCAACACTGGGGTGCCCAGTCAGCACCGATACTTCAGTAGCAAGGTCAGAGTTTGGTTTTCCTTTGCCTCAAGGCAGTGTTAACCTTTTTTTCTTCCCACACAATGCCTTTTCACCCTCTTGCCTTCCTGCCAGCTTTGATGCAAAATCACGTTCAAAAAAGTAGTGCGGGTGATAATGCACATCTCTTTTGGGGTGGGAGCAACCATTTGTGCTTGGGATTGTTCCCATGTGCTCTGGAAGCGAAATTTGCTCTTCTGTGTAGAAGCTTAGCAGAAAACCAGTGCATCAGAAACAGTTGGTAGTGTGGTGTAGCGATTCTTAGGTATTATAATCTTAAGGGTAAATGGTGAACTTTGTTTATTCAAATGCAATATACCTCTTTGAAGTTCTGTTCTTGTCTAAATTTGTATACTAGCAGGTCTGGCCTTCATTTAAATGATCCTTGGGTTTTTTTCCTGCCACTTAGAAAAAAAAACAGTGGGAAAGCCTTGACTAAGCTAATGGTGTTGCTAAGATGGAAATGATGAAGAAGTCTCAGGATTCCTGTTTGGGCCTCATGTGAAAAAGTGGTTTGAAATGCATGTGTGTGGGGGTGCGCATTCCTAAACCTGTTATTTCTTTTCCCTGTTTCTCCTCCCCCAACGTGTTCTGAAAGAGTACTACGGCATGTTTAGTGAAACCAATAAAAGTATTTGGCTGAGAGTGTTAATCTTTCCCTGGCCCAATTAGTGCATGGCTTCTACTTTAACATTAATGTGGATTTTTTTCGGAAGGCAGAACAATGAGCAGCTTTGTGCTACATACTAGGTTTTCCCCCTTCTTGCCTGTATTGTATGTTTCTTCCTATCTATTCTAAAGGGAGAGCTCATGTGCAAAGACAGTGGAGCAATCTGGAGCAGAGACTTGTACCAGCTCCCAGGGGCTGGGACGTGCTGCTCCGTGCTTGTGTAGCTGCCTCTCAATGGCAAGTCAAGTGATTGTGACTCTGAAGACTCATCATTTCTTCTTCTTTTTCCTTCCTTCTCCTGTGGCCTGTGTTCTTCTTTCCGCTTCATCTATGATGCTCTTCACCAGAAGGAGAAGGAGCTATAAGTCTTTAGAGTGGTCTTAAAACAAACAAACAAACACACACAAACAAATACACATAAGCGAAGCGGGGGAAGTAACTGTTGATGGGCTCAGCTTTAACATACATTGGAGTCACACTTTATCCCAAAGGAGGAAATAGGTCTAGCAAGTGTCTTCCTGTACAGACTGAATGGGAAGCAACAAGTTTTTTTCTTTCTTTTTTTTTTTTTTTAAGCTCTGCTTTCACAGTGACTCTCCCATTAGCTGGTTGTGTGGGGCAGCAGGGGTGGGCCTCTGTCAGAAGCAGGAACTAAAGGCCCCTCAAGTCTCTCTGTGGGGTAGAAATTGCCCCAGTTTCATGTTTTCGGCAACATCATCAAGTGGAGGGAACATGTTCCTGCTGAAGACACCAGTCTCTTGGTGTGGCTGTGCACAGAGGGCAGCTGCATTTTTGTGTTTGGTTCTGCCCCCCCCCCAACACATGTTAGTGCTCTTGCTTAGTTGCTCGCTCTCTTCTTTCCCTCCTTTTCACAGAGGGTGAATGTGGCACTGGGGGGTTTCTTCAAAGTAGAAGATGACTTGAATGCCTGTGACCACTTCCCTGTTTCCTAGAGGCTTTGGTCCAGTGTTGAATGCAACCTGAGGCTATACTGTTTGCCAGCTTATTTCCTGTTTGTGCTTTTTCCTGGAGGTCTTTGTTTTCTTTAGGGGAGAGGGAGGAAGGAGGCTCCATCAGCACAACCTCCAAGCAGGGACATTTGGTGTGATCTGGGAAGGTTTACAGTCCTAAAGGCAGTATGACATAGGGCATCCATGCTGGTTGCTGCCTGTCTGATTGCAAGTTTCATAGATGCTGTGGAAAACAACCCCAACACTTCCCCATCCTCAGTGATGCATTTTTTTGAAGGGGGGAGTTTGGGGGGTGGGAAAACCCAAACCAAAAAAAAAAACAAGGCTGCAAGCGAAATCTTTCAGTTCCTGCCTAAAGGCGCTCTGCCATGGGTTTTCCCACAGGAAGGAGTGATTTGGCCCAGTATTCTTATTGTTTCTATATCCTATTGCAAATAGAAAGTAATGCTTCTGAAATTGGTGTGTCCTGCGCATGCAGTTGTCTTTGTTTCGGTGGTGCATTTTTGCCACATGCAAGAGAGTGGAAAATACATAAGTAAATAAAAATATGCAACAACAGTTCAGTTTCAATATTTACACTGTTTTCAAAATTGCAGATTTTTTAAGGGGTGGAAAACAGTTTTGAAAACAAGATCTGTGACTTCGTATATTGGTTTACCTTAGCAGAAAGATATTTAGATTCAGAAATTAAAAAATAACCATTGTTTCATAGAATATATAAAATGCTGTAATAGTATAATACATAGTTTTACTCCTGAGAAAGGAACAGAGAGCAAGCTGGCGGATTTTTCTAAATTAGTAGATAGGGGTTTTTAATGTGCATGTATGCCTTCCTCTTCTGCAGGCTCTCTTCGAGCATTTGCCATTTTCAGTGTTGCTGAAAGCAACACTAGGAATTCCTACTCTGGTTCTTTGGGAAGCTGCTCGACTATCTGAAAGTTACCTTGGCAAACAAGGGAGTCTTCACAGTTACACAATAGATTTTTTTTTCCAGGATGTATCAGTGGTGACATTAATGTCCTAGGTATTAACTGAAAGAGGAATGAATATGTGTGTTTTAGAAGAAAAAGTTGTTTTGTTTGTTTGGGGGTTTTTTGAGGACTAAAGCACTTATTTGTTTTAACAGAAATCTCTCCCAATGATTTAAACTGATCCTTATTTTTGGTGGTGCTAATTAGGCAGATAGACCAAGCAACTTTAGATTTAGGCCAGTCTCAAAAACAATTCTGATGTTTATTCTAGCAAAATTAAGTCATCTACCACATAAGTGTTTACAAAAAGGGCGGTGGGGAGGGGCAATTACTGTGTTGCTCTTGAATGAGATGGACCTTTTTTTAAACACAAACAAAATAACAGTAAAGTTACCACAGTTAAGGACAAGCAAAATAAAGACAAATAAATGTCTCACATAATTACTGGAGAAAATACAGAAGGATGGGTGCTTGGCCTCACCTTGGAGCAGGAAATCCCTGTGTCAGAGGGACCATTAGTATTTCCTTAACAGAAGAGTTCAAAAATTATTAGGGAAAAGCTACCCTGAGATGTTCAGGATAGTATTTTGTCTGTTTTTGAAGATGCAAATTGAAAGCAGTGTTTGTTAAGAGGTTGATGTTATCCTGAGCCTTAAATGCTGGGCTTAGTCAGGTCCCGGGTTTTGTCTCTAGACTGCACTGGCTTGCTATGTCAGATCATCGGTGTGCTGCTACTAAGAGGGTTGGCAGCTAAATGTGGGAAGGTTGAATCCATTGCTTTATCTGGCATGGTATGAGATGAGGAACTGCTTGACATGAGGTGGGCCCTTTGTTTTTGTCTCTTCCTGGTGCTCTAAAATGTTACTAGTTGGAATAATGTAGTGATTTATTGTTTTCAAATGTTGTCCAAACAGCATTTGAAGATGTGTTGTGTGACTGATTTGCATGACATCCTTGAGAATGTTGGTTTTTTTAAAGGAAGTTGAGTTAACTGTGGTTTGAAAGCAATTGTCTCTGCTCTCTGATAAAAGGAAAACATGCATTTAGTTTACTGGATGTGATTTGTAAATCTGAGATGATGAAATGTCCACAGAGTATTTCCTTTCATAATGAAATAAATATTTTACTTGTAAGGTTAAAAAAGTGTATTTCTCCAATAAAAATGTATCAGTAGTTTTCGATATTACAAATAACCTTTTTCAGAGGCTATAGCCATGAGTGCCATGGGCAGAGAACTTCTCTGTTTCTCATGTGTTGATCATCCCCCATCACCTCTAAAAATGATGTTTAACTGCCCTGTCATTCTCTAGACAGAACAGGTATCCTTCCTGAAACCCCAACGATAGTCATGATAAGTTTGTGGGTTTAGAAAGGGGTGTGGAGGAATTCTGTTGGTGCATACAAGGGTTGCTTATGTCTTCACCTCATCTGGAAACCTTGGGCAGTGGCTGTGAAGAATGTGCCAAATGGTCCCAGATACCTCAGTAGTCATGTCACCACAAGGAAGGAGATGGTCACAGTGAATTCATATGTTGGAGTAAAGGTTAATCTTCCAAGAAGAGAAGAGGGAAGCAGTGCATGTGTGAAATTGAATTACATATATTCTCTAGCTGCAGAATATTCTTCCAACTTCTTAATCAAATGTCACTACTGTCAGTGATATGCTAGCTTGCTCTCTCTTCCTCCTCCTTTTTTTGCTGGCTGAATACTGGGGACGAAGCTGGTAAGGGTTTCATTTCTTTGTTTGCCCAGGTTTTGCCGTTTTGCAGAAGCAACAGCATCTCCCAACTCAATGCCTGGAGTGGGTGCTTGGCTGTGCTGGAACTGTGAACATGCTTCTGTCAGTGAGCCTATGTGCCAGTCAGGGGAGCCCTCAAACTAGAGAGCTGTAGACTTGTTTTGCTAAAATTGCTTCCAGAAAAACTTAGGCCTTTTCTTTTTTTTCCCTTCTCGCTCACATAGTGCTAGAGGGTGCTGCTGAAGAAGAGGCTGAAGAGCCAGACGCTACTACACGTACTACACTAAGTGAGGAGACCAGCAACCAAGAAGAGAGCCACAGTCAGTCGGAGGATAAAGATGAAGGTAACTGGTTTGACTAGCTCTGTGACTCTGTAAATTAGGGCATTGATGAAGAATGTGGAAACATTTCTTAGCCATCCATACACCTTATCTGTGTGGATAGTGTAAGATACATTGAGCAGAAGCGCTGGTGTGTATGTTTCTTTCTCCATCCCTAACTTTTATCTATCTGAAAAGTATAAAATAGTTTGAACAGAAGCATGGGCACATAAATACTTGACTAGCACTGCAGGCTTCCAAACTAAGATTTTCTTGGCTCCCAGTAACTTGGCACCACATAACTTAGCCTCAGAAAAACCACCTGTTTATAATCCTCAAACTTATGTTCCAAAGACAGTATTACGCAGAGATCAAATGTTCACAGACAAACGTGTTCCTCCTTGTTCACCTTCACATACTCTTCTGTTACAGTGGCTTTTTCAAAACACACATTAAAATTCTGTGCTTTGCACCAGAGGTGACAGAGCAGTAGGTTTGCAGGGTGTTCCTGGTTGTTTGGGAGACTTCTTTTGGGGGAAAGCAGTGTTTGATTTGAAAACATTTTCCTTTTCAAATTTATAAATAGCAAAATGAAAGGCCTTACCTGCGTGTTTGACGTGTCTGTATGTTGAGAAAGCAGAGATGAGGTTTTAGGTGTGTTTTGAATTTGGTATCTGAGATAGGAGCATCCAGGCTACATACAGTATGTGATGGACTAGCCTGAATCTCAACAGCTTTAGCTGTGACATTAGTCATGGATGCAAACACATGTGCTCCATGCATTGTATAGCTTGGTAGACCAAAAGAGAAAAAAAAAATTACATAGATGCCAGCTGTGGCAGTAAAGAGGCTACTGGGAGGATATGGGGTTTTGTTTTTGTTAGATTTTTACTAATTTAGCTTATTCCACATACAGAGCTGGCTTAAACTATTCTAAAAAGAGAACCCAGTACCCTACACTGTTACCGATGCCTTCATTTGAGCAGTTCTGCTCAAAACACATGCGTGCTTGAATGATGGTTCTTGCCAGAGCGTGCATTCATCAGTACTGCTCTACTAGTTCGTGGTGCTCACAAGGTACCACAAATGATACCATTTTACAGCAAGAGAGTGTGAGGTAAATTACTATAAGCTCCATACAGAATTAAGGTTGAAAATTAAGATAATGTGAATGTCCTGTGAAAAGAAATGTACACCTTGTCTTGTGTGTTCCAATATGAGAAACTTGTCCTGTTACAAGAACTCCAGTTATTATGGGCTGTGGCCTGTGATCTATGATGATTCATCAGAGTATGATGTGAGTTACAGATAGCTGAAAATACTATGAGTTGGGGTTTTTTTTCAAGATGGCATAAGAACTCATGTGTGCTTTTGTTTATAATTCCAGAGAAGCAGCTGGAAAGCTTAAACACCTACAAGGTATCCCCAAGTTCACCAAACAGTTTGGACGGAGCAGACTTGTCCTCCATTGACGCCATGATGTCAGCAGTGATGAATGTGGGGAAGATTGCTGAAAACGGCGGGAACTCTCAAAATGTCAAATCCCCCTCAAAGTCTCCTGGACCAAATCGGATTGGCAGGAGGAACCAGGTGTGTAAACACAAATGCAGGGATGGAGAAGGGGAGACAAGCAGGTCCATGGGAAGTGATAAGGTGCAATTATGTTTCTTTGATTATTTTGCCTATTTTCCCTCAGTGGATCTCTCTTGCCTCTTCTACCATTCCTCTGTGTATGTTTTCTGGTGTCTTTCTAGAACATAAGTTAGAAAACTGATAATCAGAGGGGTCCACGTGCTTGGATTCACACATAAAAACTTGAGCATGCCCTCCAGGGTCATGCAACAGTGAGCTGGTCTAGCAGATGCCCCTAGCAGTGACAAAGTTCACCTAAGAATTGCCATTTCAGTCCCACTGCATCCTTTTCTCCAGGCTCTTTTATTTGCATAATCTGTTTGGGGACCTGCTCAATTCATGAGACTAGGAGAAAAGAATGACCTCAGAGAAAAGCAGAGCAGTCTGGCAGGAGGCTTGGCTCAGCCATCATGTGGGACCCCTCATGAGGTGTGCAGCTGTCCCTTGGGAACATACAAGTGATTTATGGTTAAAGGTGGTGCTAGAACAAAACATCCATCAGGATATGCAGTTTACATGTGTAGTGTAAGGTACCCTTTCTTTCTTGTTAATGAAACCATGAAGAGTTATTGCAGAATGCTTTATATGAATTTTGAAGAGCAAATATATTTAGCTTTTGTCAGATTTCTTCCATTTACCAGTTGATGGCACCAGTTGATAGCAATATTGACCTAAGCAAGTAAGAGGAGAGTCATATCAGTTAAAGCTGTGGTTATTTATATTCATGTTTTTCTTCTTCTGGGCCAAGCTTTACCAAGGAAGGTGCTGCAGAATATCAAGAAATACCCCAAATCCCAGTGTCCATTTGACTTTAGAGGTTAAGATGAAGCATGGCAGCTTTGTAAATGAATCAAGATGTAACAGGGGCCAGAAAGGTTGAGAGGAATGACTCATGTGATGTTCCTATAGTAGTTTATTATTAGCTTGCCGAGTAGCTGCCCAGTTGACGGACTAATGACTTGTCTTGGATTTTTAGCTTGAAAGGAGTTAAAAGCCGTTGCTTGTAAATGGAAATTCTTACATGAAGAGTCTGGGCTGTATAGAGACAATTGTGTTTGTGGGATTGTATTGCCTAGCACTTGGCTTTAAGGTTTATTTGCAGTCCTCACTTGGGGGCTGCCCTGGTTCCTTGATTTCATCGTGTGAAATAAGGCACTGGAGTCCAGACTAGTCTCAGTGGCAGTGCTATTACACAGCTGTCCACTGGTACACCATGTAGTTTGCCTTCAGGGAAGTTTATTAGTGTTAGTGACCTTTATTCCACCTGATAGTTCTATGGGCATCGAATCAAAGGAAGCTCGAGAGTAAATGTGACAGGATTAAAAGGGATTCTTACAGCATAAAAATAAACAAATAGATTGAAAACATAGTAAATAGCCTATTTGTTTTTAGGCTGAAGGATCATTAAGGCCAGAGGGGCAAATGGCTACATTACTGAGAAAATACAAGTGAGATGTGAAATATTAAGCAGGTATCAATCTGGTTAGCAACTTCTTATACAGCGAATTTCCACTTTCAGCATAGTGGAATGAAAGCACTAAATTGTTCTAGTGTGTGGCAGCGCACAGATCTCAGATTCTGCTCATAATGTTCCCCTTATTATGACTTTAAGGATAATAACAGCTAGTTTTCTGGGTCTGACTGCTGTTTCCCATGAGTTGGCAGTGAAACATTTTGCCCTGAACCTTTGTCCCAAAGTCTGTGGTTCTCTTTATAATGCTGACTTTATCTTGGCTGTCGTCTACCCATAGTCTAATAAACATGTTCTCACATCAACTTGCATCCATTTTAACTTCTCATTTGTTTTGCTCTTGAAGAAAATAAAGACAGTGACAGAGGTAGTTTTTTGAGCTGGAGAAAACCAAATGGACCTAACCCACAACTGCAAGAGCATTCCCCATCCCTTGAATGCAGAGCAGTTGTGCCATGTTAACTTAATAAAGGGAGAGTAGCTACAAATGAGCTGTTAAATTATTTGTCAGTTTAGGAACTGTGTTTTCACAAACCGGCTCTGGTGGGGTAGCTGAGTGCTATGTTCCAAATTTGTGAATGAGTGCTTTAACAATAGGGATACTAACGTTTTTTGTTCTGGATTGGGTCAGGCAACAGCATTCCTTTTGTAGGCACCCTGGATTTGCTTGAGCTGTGTGACGGTATGCAGATGTACCCTGTCTGACCACTGGAGAAAGTTTGGGTTTTAGTTAATAATAAACCCCAGATTCAATACTAATCATCTCTGGCTGAGTTGTAGTGTGTTTCTGATCTTTGCTTCAAGGTGAACCAATAGTTACTCTATCTTCTGTTAATTTGCTGATTCAAAGAGAAAGCAGTCTCGAAAGCTTAAACAGACTTTGAAACAATCAAGTGCATCATGTAGAACTGCGGCACTCATTTAAAGAGGAGGGGGACAAAAAACAGTAGTGGGTTGATAATTTCACAGAAATACCCTGGGGATTAAACATCTAAACTGTCAGCACAGCTGCAGGGATTCTCCTCATGGCACAGTGTGCTTGTTCTCTGTCCTGAGCCAGCTTTAACACGGTTGCAGTATATTTGGAGCTGAACATTACTCCACGGAGAGGTTGCTGAAGTAGGATTTGTGAATTACATGTTTGTATATAAAAATGGGGGAGGGGCACTGGGATAACGCACTTCAATCGTCATTGGGTGTTCAGACTTCATAGTGGCAGCCTTTCTTGCTTTCTTTCTAATGTTTTGCACGTACTAGTACATTAGGCCTTGGCCTGTATGCATGGCCTACAGTGGGATGTAGAGCCCTGCAATACAGTTAGAAAAACATGTAGAAGCAAAAGAGTAGAGAGAAGTGGGAGAACCTAATTGTTGCAGTCCCAATCCTTTTAGAAGTGAAGTCACAAGTTTTGTTTCCTTTGGACAAAATGGGAAAATAGCTCTTCATCCATGTCCACAGGTCACTGAAATTAATAGAAAGTCATTATGACCCTGTTTCTGAAAATACAGTGTAATATTATAACAAGGGGCTCTCTAGAATGGTTCCCCAAATCGTACAGGAGGTGATACTGCTTTATTGAGACATAAAAAGAACTTTCTCATACTCTGTGTCATCATCTTCCCTCCTAACATGCCAGAGAATTTGTCACAGAGACTTGTGTTAGTCACTGTCAATGTTCTTCTTGAATGCTTGTGTCTGACAACCTGCACATGGTTGCTTCTGAGCTGATGAGCTTTGGGATGGCACTGAAGGAAGAGAATTGCATGGAGAGAGGAAATGCATAGACACAATCATATTCACCAACTTCCTCCTAGCTAAAGAGCTACTGAGGGTTTTTCTTTTTGCTTGTTTTCATGCTTTTACTAATGCTACTTAAAATATCCAGCAAAGAACTTCATTAGGAAATGTCATTTTGGCATAAATGTGATATTTTCCTATTGGTCATCCAGAGATGGTTTTTGTACTGTTGTCACTAGAAGTGTAGGTAACAAGCAGTGGATCTATCTGGTGAAGATTTGCATCATTCTGACAAAAACTGAAGCTTACTTTTCAGTGCTAGACCATCTTCTTTTTAATATACAGGCGTTGATGCAGAGGCCACACCTGGGCTTCTTAGTGAGGCAGTGAAAATACACGTTACGTCATCCAGTAGCTATCCTTGCGGACAAATTCAGGCAAACACCTTTGGTTCCTGCAAGGGTGCCATTTCATCCTTGGCTGAAAGAGTGGTGGCTTTGCTCAGTGTCTCAAGGGCATACTTAAATCAGGTTGAGCTCTCTGGTCAGCTTCATTGTTTGTACTCCTGGTTTGACCATGATTACTCCTGATTCTCACCTGGGTGGAGAAAAACCGGGCTCATAATGTGTTCTTTTGGAGTCACGTACACTCCTGCATTGTCACCTCTTTCTCAGTATGATCTCATCAGATCTTGCAAGCTTCAGAAGGGTTGGGCCTGGCCAGTGTGCCTGAATGGGATACTTCCAGGAGAAACACAGGATGCTAAAGGAAATGGTGCTGGTGATTCAGTGAATGTGGCTTTTCCTTCTGAGTCAGCCATGGAACAGAACATACAGCCCCTAGAAAAGTGCACCAAGATAGTGCTTTGCCACAAGATGGGGTGGAAAATCTGAAGTTCTGACAACTTGGCTATTAAAAATCTTTTGGGAAGATTAATGACATTTTCCCACATATTCTGGTGGTGTTCCAGGAATTATTTTCTACTCACCTAAATTCCTCCTGGCACTTTGAGCTCATCACAATAATTGCCTTCACTTCCTGTCTTAAACTGGTACTTCTGTGTATCCATGTACTGTTAAAACAGCTGCTGTACTTCTGTGGTAGTTGAAATGGCCCCTAATTATAAATTATAAATGCAGAAAGTTTCTGAAACTTCCTTGAGGAATTTATCAGATGATAAGTTACTCTGTTAGCCGTGGCCTTTTGTAATTAGGATCAATTATATTTTTCCACCCTCAGTAGTAACAGCTTTTGAGTTCTTTTATATTGATATTCCTTATGATCGTTTTGTTCTGTTTTGTTCACAGGAAACAAAAGAAGAGAAGTCTTCCTATACCTGTCCTCTGTGTGAAAAGATTTGCACTACACAGCACCAGCTAACTATGCACATTCGTCAGGTATGTAGAGTTACCAGCTCTTGATTTCTTACTTTTACTGAATGTCTGGTTTGCCAGGATGGAATTTGTACTGGTGAAAAAAAAATTCCATGTGCAAGTCAGAAATGCTTCCATTATAACTTTATTTAATTGTTTTATTTTAGTCTTCCATTGCATTTTCTTCAAAAAAACACACCCCACAAACCTAACTCTGAAGTGGTCAACTGTCCTCCTTTCCTCACCAAGCATTCTGCCCCTCCTCCCTCCCCCCCGCAGTGGCTCAAACAAGGATGTATGTCCTGTTCTGCGTAGCTTAAGGTGTCCTAAGGATCCGGAAAACTACTTCCATCATGAGGCATAAGTCCTGTTTTGTTATTCTGTTTGAGTACAGATCTTTTTACTGGTCATGCAAATTAAGGAGGAGGAAGACACAATTTTTAAATCAACTCAGTGTAGAAGAGCCTCTCCGTCCTTCACAGGATATAAACAGTTTTGGGAGACAGAATTAAGAATATTTTTTTTTAATGGTTAATGCACTTTTTTGTCAGCTACAGGCCTGTTCTTGCTCCTCCTGAAATATATGCATACTTAATTAGGAGGTTTGGCCTTTTCTCTAGCAGAAGGTTCTGCTTTGGATGCTAAGGTGTGGTTGATGACTGTGAGTTCACTAGATACTTATTACTTCAGTTTTTCCTCCTGTACTGTAACTGTTACATAAATTTTTTTTCTCCTTACTCTTGTAGTGGGTTTTTTTCATATGTGAAGAAATCTTAGAGTCTCTGAGTGCAAGTAAGATAGAGTGGTGCGTAGAGAACTGTAGCTAATGGCCTTAATTTGACCCTGTAATGCATTCTTATGGCCATAGAAGTCTACATGTGCATTCAGAAGCAGTTTACTTCTGTTTTCTTACTACATAGTCAGTTTGAAATCAATACCTTTAAAGAGTATTTGCTTTTAAGTGTCTTTCTTCTGCTATGAAGTTCATAGTTACATCCTCTTTCCTTACCGCTCACACAACCCCAAACCACTGAAGTATCCCAAGGTACCCTTTTTCTGATGGGTTGTTGCTGAGTCCCCTTCTGTCCTCTTTTGCTGCAGATCCAGCAGAAATGCTGCATGTGACAGGCATTGCAGACTGTATGAAACAGCTACTTCTGCTCGTGCATTAAGGGGTTAAAAATNTGGGGAGGAGAGGTGTATACAGGGCACACCTTAATAAAAGGTATTGTGCTTTATAGAGTGGCTCTTTAAAGCTGCATTTGAGATGTTTATAGTTCTTGATATTTTACTGGTACTTAAGAAGGGACTTTCAATGAAAAAAAAAATCATTGCTTTCTCTAGCATAACACTGACACTGGAGGGACAGACCATTCCTGCAGCATCTGTGGAAAGTCTCTGAGCTCAGCGAGCTCCCTTGATCGCCACATGCTGGTGCACTCAGGTGAAAGGCCTTATAAATGTTCAGTATGTGGACAGTCCTTCACTACCAATGGAAACATGCACAGGTGAGTGCTGATCGTGTTCCAGGAGTTTGAAAAGGATTATGGCATAGGTGGCTGGTTTGTTTCCTTGGAGGGAATTTCAAACTGACTAAAGACACTTACTTGGGCAGACAATGTGAAGTATCTGGGACCTATAAATATGACACACATACACACTAGGATGCTTAGGTAGTGAAAGGAAGTCAAAATTGAGAAGGGTTTTCTAGATCTCTTAAAGTATTATCAAGAGTTGTTACTGCTTTTTTTTTTTCAGTAGTAGTAATATTATTATTATTATGAAAAATGGATTTTTCTCTGGAGACAAAAATGTAAAACCAAGCTGTATAGGAGCTTCTAATTTTGCAGCTTCAGAGTCATAGGTGTAAGTGTTTGAATTAGAACAACTGTGGTAGTGTTGATGTTACGTACTTGGATATGCAAGTGTTGTCATGAAGACACCTCTTTGGCACATTTGGTCTTGCTTTTAAATACATACATAAACACTTGTTTGCACTGTAAACAACTTACTACACTATAGATCTGACAAATTCTCTGTAATACAAGTTTCCAAATATATTTCATGTAGTTTTCTTTGTAGGGATGTAGCAAAATGTCTGGTTGTCAACTGGGGAAACTAAATGTTAAAACACGTGTGTTCCTTCTCATCTCTCATCCCTCAATTCAGCATTCATTTATTTGCATGGGTGGAACACCTCAGAGCTGATGAAGACTTCGTGGATTCCCACATAGCTTCAGTCCCCATATCAAAGAGTTTACAACCTACAAAGGAACTGCAAGACAAGTAGGGGAAAAGAATATAGCTTATAAGCAAAATGGCAAGAGTGATGGTTACAGACTGGTTCTGTGTGGGAGGAAAGAGATCTTGTTTCCTTGATTATTACCAATCATTTTCCAAGCAGTGTGCTATAGGTGGAATGAAAGGAATTATTTTGATGACAAAAAGAAAGATAACATAATGTCACATAAAGGAAGCAATAGCTGCTTGCAACTTTACCTTTCTTGTATGATTTTGTCCATGTTCAAGACTTAGTGAAAACAGAGGAGAAACAGAAGGGAATGCAGTTTTTTGATTCTGTATTTATTTAACTTACAATTGAGTGCAATCGGGGAGAGTTGGAAAGATGGATATGAAATAAGAAGGGAAAAACACAGGGAGGAGATACTGGCCTTGGGCATTGAATAAATCACACATCTGACTCATCTGACCAGAGGCAGTGTGAGCCACATGTTTGCCAGACGGGGTCATTACTCTGTGTGCTGTGAGAAGGGCAGGGCTGCTGCTGAGTTGCAGCTGATGACACTGCCAGTATCCAAGGGGGAGTTCCAGTGGTTGGAGCCCTGGGGTGGTCAGTCGCTTGTATCTGGGCTGCTTGCTGAAGGACTGTTCATGCAATTTGTTTGCTCACTGGATATCTCCTCATCCTCTCCTGGGAGCAGGAAAGGGAGGCTTCCCCTGAAACTTGACTCCAGGCCTATGAGAGATTGATGTAGTCACCTTTGCTTATTCAGGTTTCCCCATATAGCAAACACTTACTGTACTTTTGTAGCAAACTTACCAGAATTGCCAGGCTCAGTGACTTGTCCAAAATAAGTACAGATCAGAACCTTCTGATGAGAAGAATGTTTGGTTTTAAATTTTTCTCTTAACAAGATGTTGCTTGAAGTTACCAGGATGGAGTGCTGTATTTACTGACTGCACTAAGAAGGACTTCAGTTCATACAAGGAAAATCTTCATTTTGAAAGTTCTTTCCATCTGATAGGTTCCCATCTGCTCTGTAAAACTCTGTGTATAGGCCTTCACTGCAGCAGCAGAAACCTGTTACTGAGTACTGCAACAAGTGACCCCACACCCATGATAAGCAAAATCCTGAGCACACTGGAACAAGCTGGTTCTGCTAAAGCAGAGTTGTGGTTGACAGACTGTGCCATCGTGTTGTTTTTTTTTCAATGAGTAACTTTTTCTTGTTGCTGTAACAGACTGTAATACTGAGTCTTGTTGCTGAAAGCATGAATGTGCAAGTAGGCAAATGAGGATAAATTCAAAGTAAAATTAAATTTTTTATCTGGTATCGTGACACACAAGGAAGATGTTTGTTTTACCCACTAGTACCTCCTTCTGAAACAGGTATTTCTAGTCTTAAGGTGGTGTGAAGAAAATTTCTTTTGCAGACATCTCAAACTTAGCTGTAGCATCACATCCAGTGGACTGTCAGTGCTGTGGCTGAATGCTGCTCACATCACATTCAAAACTGTTTCTGGCTCAGGACTCTGAAGAAAGGACCTGCTTGCCAGGTCCTGCCTGCCTAGTGTGTAACTCCTGCAGGCCTTGCTTGCAGGGGTGCCATGTCTGTTCTTCTGTGCCAGCTAGATAACTCAAGTCCATCTTCCTCTGCTTTTGTGTGCAGTTCCTTTATCGATCTCTATTTTTGTGCAATATCTAAGTAGTGACAGATACATGCCCAAACCAGAAAAAAAAAAAAAAAGAAAAAAGATTTCTAACGTACCCCATTAGCCAGCGTGGTGGTATCCCCAAGGCATTGCAGTGTGGGGTCAGAGAGAGCAGTTGTAGGTCTAGCAGAAACTTGTGAATGTGCTGCTAAAGAATCAGTGTAGCTTGTGAAGGTCATGCAGGAGCCTCTCAAGTGTTACTGCACTTATGCCAAACATGTTGAGCTCGACAGAGTGGAGCGAGAGAGAAGTTAGTCTGCCAGTGGCTGAACGGGGGGGAAAAATGTGTAGGCACATGCTAGGTACATCCTCTCTTCTCTTTCTCCCCCTCTGCCTTGTTCTGGCTCTTATTTAGCTGTCTATACTATTTTTAAATCCAGACTTTTAAAAGACCTTTTAGGGGAAAAAGTTCAATTGGAATGGTTTTGTTCAGGGAAATACTGTGCCATGGGAGTGCTTATTGCTGTTCCATCACAGAAAGAAATTTCTTATCCATTTTTCCACCTCAGAGCAGCCAGGCCATTAGACATTCAGCTTAGTGGAAGAGGGAAGGAGACAAATTTTCGTTGCTTTTTTGGGTTTTGGTAAATGATTATCTGTGTTGTTACATGCTAAAGTGCCCACCATGTCCATTGAAAGTATTTTATTACTGGAGGAAAAAAAAATCCTCCAGGGCTCTTATTTGTTGCTCTTTTGCATGACAGCAAAACTTTTATGCAGTAGCCAGGTTTTTTGTGGAGTGAGAGTGTTGTTTTCTGCACATCTCTGAGTTAGTCTGGCTGTGCTGGGCTGTTGCGTGTCCTCTTCACCTGTGAAATTGATGCTGCCCTTCCCGACTCCCACAATACATGCAGCATTTCATTTGTAAATCAGTCACAGCTTCTCATATGAAGTGCAATTTCTTCTTGTTGTGCTCCGTGGCTCCTTGTCAACAAGTCAAGTTGAATGGGCACAACGGACAGGGGTGGAGGGGAAGGTTCTCTTGTGCAATACTAGTCAGAAAAAACCTGCTTCCTTTTCTTGTCCAGTATTTTCAACAGGGAACCTTGAGCCCAGGCCATCTCAGAAAACTCTCTTACAGGCTGACAGTCTGCTGAGGAGTTGCCTAAGCCTTCTGTGAGAACAGTTATATTTGGAGAGAGCAAAGGTCTCTGGAGAGTGCTCAAACTGAAAAGCTGATTTTCTCATTCTTCTAGCTGTGCCATCAAGCTATCTGCCCCCATAACAGTGTTGCTCTTACTGTTTGGGGAAGGTTGATGTAATCTGGTACAATAATGGGGAGGTCCATCAGTATCTGGTATCAGGATAATGAATTGCTCTGGAGAAGAAGAGCTGGAGATGATGCTGAGTTAAAGATTTCTTTTTGACCAGTACTGGAAAGAGCAAGTCTTCTTGGAAATAGCAAGCCTTCTAGCATCAGGAACTGATTTGGGGCTTGGAGGCGTTGTTTTCTCGGGGCTTTTTAGGAATTTGGAGGAAGGAGTTAGATCATAGTAATTTTGAGTTCAAAGTTCCTATAACTGGAATGGCACTGCAACAATCAGTCCATAAGGAAATCTGCAATTTAGGATATGCCTTATCCTCACACTTTTATGGTAGAGACACAGCCCCTATGGCTTTCTCTTGGTCACAGTCAGTTAAAGCTGAATATTCTCATATCTCCATCAGGAGCATAAACTATAGGGAGGGGAGTGGGGTGTATACAAAGAGTTTTCTGTAGCTCTGGAAGAGTTAGGGATTTCTAATGTAGTGTCTCATATCAAATAGATTGTAATTACTAAAGGCTTTCCAAAGGTTTTCCATCTGTACTGTCACAGTAACTCCCTAGGAAGCTTATCTGAGAATAGTCCCAACTCTGAAGAGCCGTTTTGGGTCTAGACTCTGACACCAAATGGGAGGTTTCAAGTCTCTTACTGGATCTACACCACTGCATCTCTGAAAAATGCAGACAGAGGAGTTATGCCACTGCTGTGGGTTGTAGTGGTGGTTTGTAAGTGTTAGCAAGGGACCTTGAGGTAGAGAAAAAAACTTTGCTTGACTTACTGTGTTGCATTCCAGTAGAACATGCATGAGGCTTCAGGGGGAAGGGCGATGCCTCCATTTGCTCTAAAAGTGTTTCCTTTGGGGGTAGGAGACTTTGCCAGCAGTTCCTTTTCCATTTCTGTGACTTATGATGGTCTGTGCCTATCACTTTAAAATCACATTTTCCTCCCTGCCAAAGGCATGCTCTCCATGCAACTTGAAAATGTTAATAGGATATAAATGCCAAAAAGGAGGCAAGAAATGACCTTCCTGCGAGTTTCCAGTGGGAAGCTATTAAAGGCTCTGTGGCAAGTCTGAAAAGTGTAAATGGATAATATATGTGTTTCAGCCACAGCTTCCCCAGTTTGGTAAATGAAGCTGCAGTGTCCATGGCTGGTTTTCTCCAGGCTGTCCATACAAGTGCAGTAATGCAAACTAACTGAAGTGTTTCACGTGAAACCAAACCATCACAAATATCTACCTTCTTTCTCTTTTTCCATTCCTTGATCATACCTAACAAGATCATTCAAAATGGCTTTTTATGTACGTCTTGCTTAGGTACTTGTAGGCTGTTTATGTACCATCTCAGGATCAGGTCTCAAAGTTGGGGATTTTTTTTTTATTTTTTTTTTTTGGCACATGTGAAACACCACATGCAACAACCACATGCAGAAGTCTTTGAAACTCAAATTGGAAGATCTGGATCACAGAAGCTATGCTTTGAAGCATGCTTAAAAAGGGTCCTATCAAAGAAGGTATTTCTTCTTTTAATTAAGAAGGTACTTTCATTCTCAGTCATATTTTCAGTACTAGATAATTTTCCCAAAGTTCTCTTTTTATTTCACTGTGGAGAGACAAACACCTGATTTTTTAAAATCAAGGTATGGTACTATTCTGATGTTTGAGTTAAGTCTTTTTTTAAGCAACACTTGTTGTGTGTTTTGTGTATGTTGCTGAGTGAGTTTCTTGAGAAAGATAGAAAATGCCCATGCTGGTGGGTAACCTGTGAATTTTGATGTTTTAACTGGCCATCTTTGCTGGCAAACGAAGAGTGTACACATGTGGAAGGTTGTAATGTGCTTGTCAGAAGATGAGTGTTGGATTCTGATAAAGGCTTAGGCGTTGATGGTTTCCCTGCTTGCTTTAATGTGGGCCTGTGTTTCAAGGGCAGCCATGCGTGCAGGCCACCTGTGACTTTGCAAATATCCAGTGGGCAGAGTGTCCTCAAGATCTGGCTGGATCCATCCTCTCCCTGCATTTCACCTGTGAATTGCTCCCATGTTATTTATGGTATTGGCCTACTTCCAGTATGTTGTGTGTGCATTGTAGGGTGCAGTGCAGTAACAATGCCCAGCCTATAAGTACAAATAGGATCTCTGCAGTGTAGCACATGCAGGCTGGCATTTGCTTTAGATGGGAGTTTTGGAGGCAGAGCATAGCCAAATGTGATGATGAGATTTTTTATTTTTCCAGAAGAGGAGAGGAACTGCTTTATTGCAACATGGTTTGTTTTCTGGTAGTTTGCAAAGATGGCCAGGTGGAAATTTGGTGTAGCTTTTATAAACTACATGCAAGATCTTGAAGCTAAAAACAAATAACCAAGGAACTCTCCACGCTGAAAATGATTGACACTTCACGTGTGTGAAAAGGCTGTCCCTTATTGTCTTGCACAATAGAAATGTCTCTTTGGTCATCTCCTAAGGAGCTTTTATTTCAATGTAGCAATTGGTAGGCAGTCCTCTTAAATATTAAGAAGCAGGCTGTATTACAGGCTTTTAAATGCATTCTTTATACGTGGGGGATGATTTAACCGCTGTCAGCATGCTGGTGAAAGATAAGCTTCAGCAAATGCAAGTGCCCTAATTCTTAAGCAGGGATAACGAACACAAAGGACTAATTTCTGTTTCTAGTAATTGATGACTGTAGTTGTAGGATGCAGGTAAGATGTGATAGCTGTTTTGGTTTTCTTTGCAATTAAAAAACTTTTGTTCCATTTTTTGCTAATACATTTTTTAAATAAGGATGGGGCAACAGGTGGAGGGAAGTTTTTTGGTCTCTCTCCTATCGGCAGATACTATCCAGAGTAAATGTGTGGTATCCTGCTGGGATTCCCATGATTTGAAGACGATTAAATTAGAAAGAACTAAAGAAAGGAAGACAGGAAGGAAGAAAGAGAGAAAGGAGGAAGGAAGGAAAGAGAAAAAGAAGGAAGGAAGGAGAGAAAGTCAGGCTTTTTCAACAATAATATAGCAGTAAGAGTCTGTTTCTCTGTGTCTTTCATGAGAATTAGAAGACTACAGTATTTTTAATGGTCTCCAGGGAGAAACCTTTGTCTTTCTCACTGTTGCTGAGCAGATTGATTATCTTTTGTAAAGAGTTTATATAAACTGTTATTTAATTCACATTGCTCATGAATAGGGTACTCCAAAAAAATCCCTCAGTCGATATCTTCAGTGATAAAAGACTGTGGGTGAGCTCTTGTGCCTCACTACCTCTGGCCTCTCAGAGACGAAAGAAGATGCCATGATTTTGGATGTGTTACATGCTGCTCGTAGTCTTGGACAGTATCCCCCTTCAGTTATCATTAAAGAACAGCAAAGGAAGTTAACACAAAAACACAAATGCTGAGATCTGATTAGAATCAAGCGAAGCAAGGAAGTGCAGAGTTAAGATTTATATGCAGACCTTAATTAGCTCCATTGTTCTTGAGAACCAAAGCGTACACAATGAGGAACATTATACTTGCATCTCCAGAGCTCCTCACTACCTAAATATAAGAAAGACTTCAGTGTACTTTTCAGTCCTAGATTTTGTGTGTGTTGCCTTTAATCAATAGCAAAGCCTAATCTTGGGCACTGTAAGGTTGTGGATTCTTATGTTTTGGTTTTCTGCAGGCAAAAAACCAGCACCCTTTCTCTCAAGGAGTTTAGGTTTCTGGTGTGATTTGTGTTAGGGGAAGGTGGTCTGACATGGCAGAGTAATACCACCCTCCTCACAGGCAATAACATAAATCTCCGTATAACAGAGCATATTGAGCGTAGCTTAGTGCTGCTTTGTTACCCATGTCACAGCTCAAATAAGCAGAGCCCCCTTGACAGATTAGACTCTAGCCACAGAGCACATGGCAGTACAAAACCTTGATCTTTCCACGTAAGTACCGTTTCAGGAATATCAGCTCCTCTGAAGGTCTAGTATTCTCAGGGATGTTTCCTCCCCTTCTCACCTTGATGAGCTACAAAATAAATACAAGCCTTAACTTAGCAAGCACTAGAAAATCCAGGCAATCTTTGCGAGGAGTTGAGGTGCTTTTAGTCCTCTGCCATAAACCTGACATTAACATGATTGTTGTGATGTTAGCTCTCAAGGTTAACAAGTAACATGTTGTTTGGTTTGCATTTTGTTTGGTGGTTTCTCTTATAGCTTGTACTTCAGTAGGGTGATTCTGTGTTAAAAATGCTGGTGATGAGAAAGTTTGCTGAGAGAGTTTATATGTTAAGGTCATCTTTGTTCAGCCCGTTATGCATGCACATCAGAACTACTTGCAATGCTTCTCTGATGAACGTGTATTCCCTCTGTTCCTTCTGTTGTCTGGAAAGATTCCTGGGCCAAGTACCCATGAGAATGAGGAAAAAGTCTATCACGAACTGCATTTGTGGTTGCTGCCATTACACCTTTAATGTATGTCTTCCAGCTTTACCTTTTGTCCCCTCAGTATCTAACCTGCTCAACCTGTTCTAGTTCAACATGCTGGAACCAGCAAGCTGCAGAATATACCCCCTCTCAGGGTCAGCAAGGTTTTTCCTCTTTCTTTTCTTCCATCTTTGAAAAATAGGTTATCCCTTAACAGTAGCTGGTAGGCATTTGAGGAAACTTCTCTAGCTGTAAAAAATAAACCAAAACCAAACCCAAAATGATGAGGGGAATCTTTCCATTTGGACTTAGCCAGGCCCTTTCACTCAGGTTTTCGAACCATGATGCACAAAGCTTAGGCAAAGACACCGTCTGTAAAGTAGTATTGCCATTATACAACTGCTAAATAGCACACAATATGCAAATACTGCTTTCTGTTTCTTGAGGGCATCTGTAGATAGATATGCTGAGCTCTTCAGGCTGCTCTCTGAGCTGAAGTTTAACCAAACACTCTCAGTAATTCTTGGTGAAATCCTCAGTGAAATCCAGAGGACCACTGACCATGTGAAAAGGTATCTTGAAACAGAGAAGGTGTACAACTTCCGTGGGCCCATTTTTGACATCAAGTTAACGGCAATGGATGGTGCAGCTGGCCTAGCTTGTTCCCACATCAAGTCACTTCAAAAGTGTTGTCTTTTTTGACAGTTTCAAACAGAATGTAGAGAGAGTAAGGCAAGAGTTGCTCATGGACTTAACTGAAATTAATTTCTCTTGAGGGTGAAAGTTCCCAGAATCCTGTAATGTAGCACAAGTCATGCAGGAACTTCTGTTTCCAGCTCGTACACTTAACTAACCAGACATGTAACAAGACGTGAAACCTTTCCCTAGGCTTCTCTGCTCTGTGTGGAATGCTGTGAGGAAAGAGGACCACATGTTCAGGAACAGGAGAGGAAATGGGCTGAGCACGTGAAACCTCTTTTGCTGGGATGCCGTCCTGGGAAAAGTTTGCACAACTTCTGTGTGTGTGTGTGCAGTGATAACCTTTTACTTCCTTGCCCCTCGAGTTACTTGGTGGCTGCTGATACCAGGGTGATGCAGAGACCCTGCTTTAACGAAGATGTGCTTCTCTTATCTAGTGCAGCTTCCTTGCGTGCGTGCATGGGTCTGTGTGTGTGTGTGTGTTGGGGGCAGATATTCAGCTCCATCTGCACAGTGTCCCCAGCATTGCTGTGCCTGGCTATTTTTTCCTCCTTGAGCTGTGTGACGCAGCAAGTTGTTCTGTGCTGTGTGCCATCAGGATTGCTCAACAGTGGAGTGTGAGAGGGAACCAACAGCATGAGGGCTTTGCCTGGTTCTAGGAAGTAGCTGGGTTTGGTTGGTTAGGAAAGGGGTGCGGTTTGTGGGGAGAGGCAGGATGTACCTAGGACTCCTTTAACTGTGTTTGCTCCTTAGGATGAACCTTTTCCCTGTTCTGATACACTTTCTCTAATTTTCTCTTTCCTTCTCTCTCCTTGTTCTCCCTGTTACTAAAATGTAAAATGGCTTTAATTGTCCTTACCATCTAGTGACACTTGTTTTCTTTTTCACATGAAATTTCCTGAAAAATCAGTACTGAAGTAATTGATTAAGGTTATATTGCGTGTTAACTAAAGGACATGCCTGAAAACCACAAATTTCCAAAAAGATTGAAGGAAACTGTTCAGAATGTCCCAGGCCAGGATTTTGGTACCCTTCTAAAAATATTATTCCTGCTTAATTTTACTTAATTTTATTGTTGTTAATAAGCTTTTTTCTCCAAGCTCAAGGAAGTACGGTGGCCTCAGAAGGATCTTGTTTAATACTGTCTCCTATGAAAGAGTTTCCTGCAGCTTGGAAGTCTCCTTACAGTATTTGGCATGGTTAATTTAGGTCTGCTCTGAATTTAATGCAGACTGTGAGCCAACAGCTTGGTGAAGTGATACTGGGAAGCTCACAGTGCATTTCCCTTCTCTTTCGCCCTCCCTTATGGCAGGATTGATGCAAACTGCAAATGAACGCTTTCTTTTGCTGTCCTTTGGGAAACTTTGCTTTGGAGGCATGGTTTGAATCACTTCCCTGTCACAGCATCATCAGGCAAATATTTGTCTCCCGTTTTTCCTTTGAGGTGTTCTGACAACGTTGCTGTTAGGGAATAGGAGTGACTTTGAGCCAAGCTGGGAATGCAGTTGTATCAATTTCAGCCTGTTTGAACTTGCTGAGTCTGCATGGCAAGTAGTTGCTTAAATGTGAATACAGCATAATTATTCAGAAATGGTACCCCCCCACCCCTTTGGATTTGTAGATCAGTATCTTTCCTCTCACTCACACTTACAACTTGCCTTTTATTCACAGCAAAGCAAAATTTTTCTCTATGATAAAAATACAGAATACCCTGTGTGCATTTGTGTGTATCCTTAGCTATATCCTTAGCTATCATGTATTGGCAGCTGCATGGCATTGGTTAACTTTGCAGACTGTCCTGGTAGCACTGAAAAGAGATTTCAAATCCATCATTTGAATTTAATCACGGGTGGCTTTTTGAGCCTTAGCACACCCAGCTAGTCTTGGTAGATCTGAATAATAACGCTCATGTCATCCTGATGATGCTGTCTGCTGGGAGAACCTCATTGCACAGGGAGACAGACAGTGTGGCAGCCTGCTTGAAACTTGGGGGGATGCTTCAGGACATCTCTGTGGCACCTTGGATACCTGAGGAATGCCAAGGGGGCTGCTACACCCATGTGCTGCCACATGCTGCTGTGTGGGGAGGCTCACCATGTTAGCCCTCGTAGACAGTGCTAATAAGCACTGGAGCCTCCATGACGATAATGAGCTGTGCCGCTGTGCTGGCAGGATGGCAGTGCCTGGATGCCATGGGGAGCACCAGCTGGGGGATCTCCTGCTGTGTCTGATTGCAGACATGTACCTGAAATGAGTCAGGGCTTCCCAATCTGATCCTTCCTGGGATCTGTTTGCCCCACCCTACCCTTTCACTGCATGCATTGCAGTGGCTTTCTTACTAGAATAGCCATAGAGACTTCTTGCTGTTCAGCTTCATTGTGTTTATCCCATGCTAGTGTTCAACACTGGTGACCACTAGAATATTTGGTGGTACTTGAAATTTGTTTTGAGATTGCTCCGCAGTTGTAAGAGGGCGTTTTCCATATGATTGGGGTTTTGGTATTTGAACGTCTCTTGACTTGCTGTGAAGTGTGAGTGCATGTCTGAGGGCTTTTTGGGTCATTTTTGGGTTTTTTTGAGGATACAAATATTAAACATGTGAAGAAGAGAAGACAAACAGAAACTTGTCCAAGTACAGATCGTGTCTGATTTGCAAAATTACCTGCATCTTTCTGGTTCCTGTGATTACAACTGGCAAGGGCTGAGTGGATTGCTCTCTTAAGTGGGTGATGTTGGTAATTAACGCTGGAAATGCATTGTCAATACGGATTCTCTACATGTTTTAACAAACAAACAACTGACTAAACTCTTTAACCCAAGGGTATAATGGTACTGCACTTCTGACTTAAGTTCCAGTCATATTCATGAGACTCTTAAGGACGGAGTTAGCAGCAGAGAATTGAATGATTGCTCCTAAAAATACTGTGGCTTTACTTTCTCTTCGTTTAGGATTTACTTCCTGTATAACAAATGGCAGAAGATTTAAAGAGGATTTCCCTCTGTTTTCCTATATTTCTAGACAATTTGGGATTAAGTATCATTTTTTTAAGCAGAATAAAACAAAAACAGTGACTAAAGTGGTGTGACATATAAATCTCTGACAAGAGATGTTACCAGTGTAATTTTAAAGGGTTTCTTCTCTTCTTCCATGAAACATTTTTCATTTTGTGAGGCCTGAAGAACATCATAGTCCAAATTTCAACCAAACTTGGATGCATCCTCTACTTCTGTTGGTTCTGCTATAATGGCACAAAGTTGAAGCTTTAACAAGTTGGGGTTTTTTTAAAGCTTTGTTGGTTTTTTTAAACAGAGATGTTTGGTCATGTTGTGAAGGATAGACCTTTTTTTTCCCTCTCTAAATTATTGAAAAAGTGTTTTTTTGATTCTTTGGAGTTCATTTACTTTTACTTGAGGGGAGCAATTTAGGTGAAAGAACTTGAGAAGGAAAACTGTGGAAAAGCTAAAGCAATTGTATCAGATAAATTGTGACTGACAAGCTCAGTTCTTCGCAGACTAGCTTGGGAAGTTGAGTAATTCTTTATGTTGGAAGGGGAAAAATCCCCTATATTTTAAATAAGTTGGGACAGCACTGATTTTTATTTTTAGTCTTTGATTTGAATGATTGGATGTGTGTCTCCCTTGTCTTTTGATAAGTATCAGATGTGTGAGGATTTTCCCCTTGGTTTTGATGTCGAACTGCTTAGAAAGCACGAGGGAGATGAGGAATAGCCATGTGCAATACAGTAGAGTATAGGGTACATCTAGTGGTAAAGTGGAGAAACTTATAATAATATGTGGGATATGAAGCCAGAACCTGAACTTGATACTGTCAGATGATCTCTCTGGACTGATAATGCCCGGATTCATTGGCCTCCCCACTGCGTTTCCACAGGCGTGGAGACATGAGGGAGGAGGAGGGTGTTTATACATACACTGGATTCTGTGCTCGAGAATTAATCTTGATTTAGATGCTGGGACTTTCCCAGCCAGGCCTCAGTGAAATTGCTTGCTGCTCCCCCTCTGGACATGCTGCTCCTTCTAATCAGACCTACCTGGCATAAACCTCTCTTGACTGAAAGCCAGCAGTGCTTGTGCTGCCATAGTTATAAGGGAGAGGCTTAACCCTGGACCCTGCTCAGAGGCTGCAAATACACCCTTTTGTTCCATACCTTCCTTTTGCCTGCGTCTACAAGGCAGACAGAGCTTTTTTCTTAGGGATGTGAAGCATATCAGGAGCCATGGAAACTCAGGGTGCAGCCACGGTGTGCTTTTTTCTTCCCAGAATTAAGAGGTGAGGGATTCCCACGCATGCTGAGGGATGCTTCCTCTCCAAGAACCAAAGTGGCGCTGATCAGGTTATCTGCATGCAAAGCAGGAGCTCCTGGTTTTGTTCATAATTCAGTGAGACCCAGAGCTGGGAGCAGCTGCATCTTGCAGTTGCCTCCTTCAGGATTCTTTGGCTGATCATTCTAGCCTTGAGCCAGCCAGTCAAAACCTGCCCACGTTCTGGTTTTGGCATTGAAGCTGTAGGCTGCCCTGCTTCGAGACCTCCAGAAAGCTTATACGATCAACATGCAAATCCCTTTGACATTAAGAAAATTCATCAGCCCTTACTGGAGGTGAGGTAAAGACTGGGATGTGGAGATGCGGTAAAGACTGGGATGTGACCAGCAGGAGCTGCATGTCACTTCAGCAGGACACATGCTACCCCTGCCCTCCCCCTGAGCCACTTCCTATAGACACCGATCCAACACCATCCACAAGGACGAAAAGGAGTAAGGCACTTAAGTTCTGCATTTGCTTATTATTACAGAAGTCTCATCTTCAATGTAAAGTACCAAAGTATTTACTTGCTGCTGTTTTGGGCCAATAGTCACCCTTCTGAAATCACGCTCTGCATTACAGTATGGGGTTGGAAAATTTTTCTGCCCGTTTGTCTTAAAAAAGGGGAAAAAAGAAAAGAAGATGGGGAAATTCTTTTGTAGTATCATCTTAATCATTCTTTTCATGTGACCCTGAGAAGAGAGAGGAAAGTTGTAGCAGAAGAGGGGAAGTGGAAGGTGATTCTCTGAGGGAGGATGGAATGAAAGGCAGTGAAGCACTTGAAAAAATGTGATTTTGTTGGTAGGGCTGACTGGCACACAGACCTAGCACAGTTGGATCCTCTTGGCTCACCTGTGAAATTCCTTGTTCAATAGGGAGGGAAGAGATTACAAGGAGAGCTTTTTCATGTACAGCTGTGCTGCAAAAAGCATAGTGTGTAGCAAGTTATTTCCTTTTTCTGCATAGCAGTTCTTAAACCTTTAGAGTTTAGTTCAGAGGTGGATCAGACATGTTTGGAAAAGACTTAATTTCCACTTTCCATTTTGGGATTATTGATTTCAAATTTTTCTGGTTCTCTGTCTGGTCTCATTTTAAATAGAGCTTTACAACTTTCTCTGAGGTTAAACAAGGCTAGCTAGCACTTAGTGCAAAGGAGTCCTCCCTAGTATTAAGCTCAATTTTTTATCTCCTTCCTGTTGTCCTGTGTATCATGGTTGCATTTTAGTGTTCCACCCTCGGTACTGTCCCAAGTGAATGTGTGCTTGCATACTTGGGAGACTAATAACCCCCCTATGAAGTGCAGGTTTCAGGGCTCTGTACCTTCCTGAGCTTGTTTGCTGTGCTTGGGTTGCTCCGTAGGATGGCTCAGAGCCACAGTTCATTGATTTAAATTGGAAAAAAGAGCCAAGTTTCATCTGCTGTGGCTCTGGCTGTCTTCTGAGCTGCAGTAGTGGTCACTTCCGAGCTGCTGGCACATGTTACTGTAACTTGCATCTGCAGCTGAATATGAGCATTTCTGTGCATGTCCTTATTTTGCCCTTCTTTTTTTGAACTACTTTCTCACTTAAAGTGTTGAGTGTTTATCTTCATTTTTTGGAACTGATGAATGTCATATCATTTTCCTTTATCATTGTAAGATGCTGAAAGCCAGGCTGACTTATGAGCCTGTCTTTCGCATTCAAAGTATGCCAGTGTTGTCAGGCCAAAATATGTTGTTATAGTCACAATGGGAAAATAACTTCTAAGCACAGCTTTGTTCCTGTTCTTCTTGTATCTTGGCAGGCTAAAGGGAGGTCGAACATTTCCAGTGTTACATGTAAGATCTAATCAAGGCAAACTCTTCTAAAGGAGTAAAAGGCAACACAAATACTTCCCCCCTCCCCCCCTCTTTAATTATGGCTAGGAAACTTTTTAAGTAAAGAAGCCTTGGTGAAGGGAGTGTTTAAAAGAAAGGTTGTGGATGTGACTTGGCATCTGCTGCAGTTCACCCATGTTGGGTGATAAATGTTTTCTCGAGGCAGCATGACATCCATGTTGCAAAGTAACAGACAGAGATGAAGATTGTGTCTATCCTTTGTACTTCTTGGCTTTATCTTCCCGCTTATCTTGGGCTGTAGCTCTAGTAATCTTTTTCCTCTCCACCCTTAACTTGATGTAGTGAAACTTGCTTAACCTGCCAAAGGAACAACCTGCTGGCTGTAATGTGGGCAGGTTGCAACTTTCTTTGAGAACTCTGGAACCTGCTGCTTTGGTTTTGGATTTTTCTTTTTTTCCCTAATGATCACACACAGAGAACTATCACAGTGGCTGTGATGTTTGACCTATACAGTAAAAGTCAAAGGTGCAGTCAGGGTGTCTTCCTGTTTATAGCTCAATAGCCCAGGCTGCTTCCTTTCAAATATGCAAAACTAAAACATGAAGGGATTACCACATTCCTTGCTGTGGGTACAGATTCTGGTCTGGCTTTTAGGACATGGCAAAAGCACACACGTTGCAGGAAAGAGAACTGCAGGCTGGGGGCAGCCAGTGAGGGGCACCAAACATAGTAAAGCCCGTGTTAGCGAGCCCTGCCTTACTGACATACTCTATATTGCAAACACAGCTGAACTGTTTTGGGGACTTGCAGGAGCCAGTGTGTTTGCATACATTAGGTCATGCCAGGCAGAGGTGCCAGATTGGACTGGCACTAACCTGGAGATCTCAAGAGTTTTTCCTGTTGGTATGCTGTGGCTGTGCCATCACACCCCTCTCAAGTAGGAGCACCTCCATCAAAACAAGCAGAGTTCAACAGGTGGACAAGCAGGAGGAGGAAAGAACATAGCCCTAAGGAAGCTGTTTTGCATAGGTAGCTGCTAAACAGGAGTTGTGCATAGTTGTTAATGGCTGAAAAGAGACTTTAAAAGAAATTAGGAAGAAAAAAATCCCAAGCTTAGTGCATAGCAGTTTTTTTGTTGTTTGTTTGTTTGTTTTCTGGATGAATGTGATTTAGCTTGACCGATTTAGCTCTCTTGCTATCTGAACAGTGACTGGCCGAGTAGTATTAGCTGTTCATCAGCCAAGGTGGCAGCGGGTTAAGCAATCAGACCATGTGGGTGTGTCTGGGGTGGGGGGACAGAGAGGCACATGCAAAAGGCTTTGTATCGCTTTCAAGAGATCATTGAAACTGGAAAGCAGTCTTTACCAGAAAGAAATAATAACAATATGAATCAACGAACCACCTTCCAGGTTCTGCTTTGCCTGTGCAATTGAATGCTATGTTTTCTTGTTCCCAGGTGCTTTTAAGCTTTATCTTCAGTCATTGTGGACAGAAAGCCCTTGAACAAATAACTGGTTTCTTCTCCCTTATTTTTGTGTGAATACAGAAAACTGCTGCTCGTGCTGTTGTTTTATCATCCATAAAAGAAGCTCTAGGTAGAAGTTACATCAGTGCCACCTGGAAAAACAAAAAAACAAACAAAAAAAAATTAGGTAGTACAGTACCTATATCTTCCCTGCAGACTTTGTGAGACCAGGTAGCACTGGATTCATGTGGATAAAAATCAGTTGGTTTGTGCCTGTGGTGCCGGGGCTACCAGAGGGCTGAGGCAGGGGAGCATACAGCACTTTGGAGGCTGTGTCAGCACTCCAGCTTCTCTCTGGGTTCTGTCAAACCTGGAGAGAGCCAAACCCGCAGAGCTTCAGCCTTCCTTCTGCTCCCATTTGGGCGATTAGCAGGGAAAGAGGTCAGACAAATGCAGCAGAATTTCCGTGATTCTGTGTCCAGTCTGCTGGGCATATTTGCACATAGATGTGACTTGAGAGGTGTCACCAGTGTCTGTCCACTGTTTGTGTGACCAGTGCAGGTTGCTGGGGATCTGGGGAAATCATGGGTTTTTTTCCTTGTGTGCTTGATGGGTGCTGAAAGCAGGCAGTAGCTGAACAGCCATTTTAGTCTTGCATCCGTTCCGGTATGCGTGGTGCTTTTGCTTGAGGCTGTTCCTGCATAACACCCTCAGAAGCCTGGCTGTAGTTTGAGACAGTAATTTAGATGCCTTCTTTTTTTTAAAAAGGTTCAGAGGTTGTGAAAGGAAACATTTTAAAAAGCATTTTGTGATGAGACAGTCTTCCCAGCAGCTCCAGTGGAGTCTGCTTGTGGGTCAGTTTGGTCCTGAGTGTTATCTTGAAGCATCACGCCCTTGGCATCCAAAACTAAAACGGACTTAATGTCATAACACTCAAGCAGTTATGAGGACATGCAAGACTCGTCTAAGTTACAACATTCTCTCATGTTGGAACATGATAGTGCGCAGTCATGTTAGATGGTGCAGTCCTGAGCTGAGTTGTGCATGTGACATCTAAAAGATATGCCCAAGTGCCATTAACATTGTCTCCCTTCTGTTTCTTTGAAGTCAGTCATACGGACAAATGGCCAACTCTCTCCTGCACTCCAATATCTAGTTATTAGAAGCAAAAATTTCCGTTGTATCTAGGAGCATATGTTTGACTTTTTTTTCCAAATGCCCTGTAGATTTGAAATGAGGTTAAAGGCCATATATTTTTAAAAAAAAAAAAGTTTACAATTTGAGCTTTGAGTTCTGAGAAAAAGAAGCATGGGAGTAATACCTTTCATCTAACTGAAGAGAACTAGATGATAGTATCTTCTTCAGGTTGCAAATATGGAAAACCAATAGGCATTTGGGTCAGGTATACAGATATTCATGAGATTGCTTCTTGAGTCATTTTGCCCCTCTCCTCTTCCCCATGTCTTTGTGACAAGAAATAGTTGTTTTCCTGGGAAAGCAGGTTTGTGAACATGCCTTGGCAGTATGGAGTTCCGCAAGTCATACCTGTTGCTGTTTAACAGTGTGACCAGATATATCTTGTCTTGAAAGCTGCAGTTGAAATTCGGTGTTGGGGTGCACTATTGTGTTAAGGATGAGAAGGAAACAAACGTATGTTAAGTGTTGCTGTGACATTGGCATTTGCAGATCCATTTGAGGTACTATCTCAAACCCTAAAAGGAGAGCCACTGAAGATGGGGTGCTTTTGCTGCACTGAGAGAAGTGCATGCTAAGCTGCAGGCTTTCGCTTATTAGGTGGCCACAAGACTGGGAGGCTGGATGTGTAGATTGCTGTGCAGTATTAGGCAGGACCAGGCCTCTTGGATGATGGAGAATAGGCACAGTGCTCATGGAGTTAGATGGTAGCGCGGCAAGTGCTGTGCTGTGGGTTGGGACATGGAGGGGAGCTTCTGGGCTCCCCGCTGCAGCTCTGTGCAGTCCCAGGCACTGCAAAGGGCCCGGGCTGGATCATACCCCAGTTGTTTTTCTAAAATTCAGTCTGGTTTATGGAATCTCTGATGGTATCCTTTAAAGGAAAACCTTAGAAGTGGTGTTGGCATTAAAATTTACATGGACTTCCCTCCCTGATTTGTCTGCTGACAGTGTGTTCTTCCCCCTCCTGCTCAGGCACATGAAGATTCATGAGAAGGATCCGAACAGCACAGCGAGCACAACTCCCCCCTCGCCGCTGAGGCGCAGGAGATTATCTTCAAAGCGGAAGTTTAGTCACGATGCTGATTTGGACAGAGAGGAGAGGACACCTGCAAAAAAGGTTCTTTATGGGGCATAAAGCAAAAGATGTTTCTGGCTACCTCCTTAACTGTCAGCTGTTGCGTTCGTGCAGTCAGCATAGAAGTATTAAAATGTGGTCTTGTTACAGCTCTGAATATGAGTTGCCATGCTCATCCTGTGTAGCCAACACGGTTGTCTGAGATTGAAATAATTCCATTTTTAAAATTCTTTATTGTTGAAATTTTTGGATTTGCTTATGATTTAAAAATAATTGATGTTGGATGGCAAGAGGATGAACTATTCATTTGCTGCTGCAGCTTTTCCCATAGCTTTTTTTTTTCTTCACATTTAATTCTTAGTAATCTTTCAGGATGGTGATTTAAACTTAAAAAACCACTGTTTATTTCAAAAGCAGCAACAGCTCAAGTCTGGTTTTGTCTTGATCTGGAGGGGAAAAATATGCAGTATATTTTCCTTTCACAGTAGCATAATCGTGCATTATTGGAGTTGCAAGAACGACCAGAAAATATTTATTTGAAGGCTAGGCATTTCCACTAGGGTTTTGTTTATGAAATATTTGTACAAAATGTATGGTGTCTGCCAAACTTTACTCTTTCCACTTACTATCTCTAAATGGCAAGCTAGTAGCAGTTCGTTTTAGCACAGTATTCCTCGTTGTGCGCATGCTTTTCTCCCTGTAATCAGTAGAGGACTACAAAAAACATGCGCAAGTTCATTGCTTTTCCCTGAACCACTTGACTTAGCAGCTGGCAGTATCTCAGTGGCATAAATAATTTAGGCTGACAGCTCCCCTGGCTTTCTGAAGGGGGAGGAATGCTAGTTCAGTGGTATTTAAACATACGGGCTTATAAGTTGTTCAAATCAGTTTCTCATCAGAACTGATATATCTGTGACTCAGCTGCACACTTTGTCTCACTGAGTGTCCTTTCCTGTCATGCATCTTCTTACACGTGTGCAGAGGCTCTGACACTTACCCTCTCTGCTGCGGAATGTAATTTCTGGTTGCTTGCAGCAAGGTTAGGAACGAAGACCACTACTTTGTTTTTAAAAGACAGACTTTGAATGGATTGCAAGTTTGGTTTGTTCCTTAAAATTTGGTCTAGTGAGGGTTTTTTCCCTTTTTCTGAAGGTTGTCGAGGATGGTCACTCCGGTGAAGGGGATAAGAAGGCTGACGATGAAGTTTATCATTGTCCAGTGTGTTTCAAAGACTTTTTTTGCAAGTACGGGCTGGAGTCCCACATGGAAACACATCCAGATAATTCATTGAGGTAAGAAATAATACCAACAGTGTCTTTCATCACCAGATGGCCTGAGGGACCTTCTGGGGAGAGGAAGGGGCCCTTCATCCCCCTGCACTAACTGCCCCCCCTTTGTGATTCTGAGCACGTTTTAAAATGTTTTGCCTCATCTTGTGTCATAAGGGTACTGTAGAGGTTAATTCTATTATATTTTGCATATTCAGGAAATCTTGCTGGTTAATAACTGGAAATATTTCAGAAAAAATTATAGCCCACTTCCTCCCCTTGAAAACCATCACTGTTGTTACATAAAAGTGTAAAATGCCAACAAGTCCAAAATTTTAACAAGCTAACAAGTTAAACTGAAGATGCTTAAAACATGAAGAAAAACTTGATAAAAGTATTCAGGTGTCAACTTCTGAGATTATTCTGTTTGGGGAGAAGAAGGCAGCTGGATATGAAGGGGTTTTTTTTGAGTCATGGGAGTGAAGATAGATGATTTCCTGATTCCAGACTTTCAATAAAATGTTTTATGCTTTTCTGCCTATTGAGTTAGGGAATGATGTGGATTTTGGCTTAAATCAACTTCTCTTAGCAAGGAAAAATTAGTTATTAATTGTTTGGGAAGGTGCTTGGATGTTGTGTTTTGGTTCAAGTAATTGCTCCTGAGACTCCCAATACTTTTTTATTTCCTAGTTTTTACCATAAAAAAATGTAGAACCAATACATGAAGATATAAAAGAGATATTTAAAGTCTAGTGTAAACATGTAGAAAAGCTGCTATTTTAGAAAAGGAGATTGTTTGTTTGCTGAAGCTTGTCAGTGTTTTAAGCTTATTTTGGGACACTGGACTCTAATTCACCTTCTTGAAGTGTCAACACTTACTCCTGAATATAGGTATTTAATAGAATGGCATGGAGCAGGGGCATCCCATTCCATCAAATTTTCCTTTTTTTTGGTTTTTTGATAAATCCATGTNGTTTTTTGTTTGTTTGGTTTTGTTTGTTTGTTTGTTTTGGGTTTTTTTTGTTTGTTTGGGTTTTTTGTTTTGTTTTTTTGGGGGTTTTTTTGGTTTTTTTTTTAGAAAACCGTGGTAAATCCATGGGACATGTTTTTAAAAGCATTGTAAGTGTTGCAATTCAGTAATTGGCAAGGAGTTGGAAAGCTTGGTCCATCAAATAGTAGTTAATTAATTAAAGGTACTTTTGCTCCTTCTGAGGTAAATGAAGTAAATTTTCGTTGTAGATCAAAACTGAAACAGTTGTTCTCTGGCAGAAGCTCTGCAACCCATACAAAATGGAGTCTGAGATAATTTTGCCTTACACTTCATGCTTTACAGAAAGTGACTGTTATATTAGCCTTTTTCTGGTATTACCCTTATTTTGAACCTTCTGTGAAGATATGTCTTCTTTGCAAAGATGGACCAGAGGGAGAGGTGGATTGGCTTGCTTTGAATGATGGATAAAAGATAAGGGAACAGATACTCTTCTAACTTGGCAACTTTGCTGTCTGCTGCAGCAAGGCAGAGGGACACACTGGCTGTGCAAACATGCTTTTCCTCTTTGTGCAACTCTTTCTCTAGTATTAGGAGACTTGCTTTTGGATAATATTCACCTGAAATGGATTTTGGTACCCTTGATTGTGTTGAAGAACAAAGATTAGAATGTATCCCTAAATCAAAAGCCACAAGTGTCAAGCTCTGTGGGCATGATCTAAGGGTTGTGCTGGGATGCTGTTTTTTGTGAAATTGTCTAGATGATGGTAAGGGGGAATTGTCTTGTATTTGCTTCAGCAATTTAAGACATGTCAGTGGAGATAGGACAGGACGAGAAAGGTGTGGTTCTCCCTGGTCAGCTACAATATTCAAGTGCAATTTACCCTGCCCATCTGGTTTAAAAACACACCTTTTGTCATAGTCTAGACAAGTCAAATGACACTGTCTGCTTTGCCCAACCTAACAGAAAATCCTCTTGTAAGCAGAGCAGTTTGAGTTGCTCTTAAGGTGACTCTTTCATCCCAAAGGAAATGGGTTAAAATCCTTGGCAGACAGGGGCTGTAATCCCCTGGCTCCCAGGGTTGTGCAAGACTAGCTGTAGGATTCAACAAGATAAGCAGAATGTGGCATGCCATTCTCAGTCCAGAGTTCATGTGATTGAAATCTTTTTGGTGAGGCTTAAGGGTGCTTTTCTCAGTGAAAGAGATGAAGAAAAGAGAATATTTTGCTAGGGTATCAGAGGAAGAGGCATATGTATATGGGTATGCCTGTGGTGGGATAGCAGACTGCAAAATGTTAGGAATTCTTCAAGTCCTGTTGTTGCCTTATTGTAGAATACAAGGGGAAAGAACTCTCATTAAAGTTCAAACGAACAAAAAACCATAGTAACTGTGTTATGAGCAAAGGGCGGGGAGCATAACACCCTCAGTCTCTTTTTATTGCCCGTATTGTAAAAGTAGAGTCACTTGATTGGGATCTGTGAGGCAGGTATCAGATGCTCTGGGGGCTGGTGGTTGGTGTGGAACTACTGCAATAGGTAGCACAATACAGACTGTTTTGTCATGACCAAAAATAAGTGATGCTCAATTAGCCTAGCCATGCCTTTCGTTGTAAAGGCACAGGGCAAACATTCGATTCCTCTTTGCTTCCCCCAGTAGTTACTATGAAAATGATTGCAGACGGGCTCTGAAGCAGTGCAACAGTTTGCATTGCCTAGATGGTGGTACCAGCCTCCCTTCAGGGATGCTTCCTCAGCAGTGGCCAAGTGCCCCGGCGGGCAGGAGCTTCTGCGTGGCTTCCTTGTGGTCCTTTAATCCTGCCATTATAGTGCTGTTGTGTAAATACAGCCTCTTGCCCTCAGAGCTGTCTGAGTCTATCTGACCCGGTCCCCCTCCTGCTATGCAGCAGAAAAGGTAAGGCTGTCTGGTAGCCCCGGGATCAGTATGTGAACAGCTAATTTACAGGGTGGGCCAGTAGCCTTCCAGATACTGTCAAACGAACAACTTTAAATCACAGGGTTAGCTGTTCAAAGTTAGATGAAAAGACCCTGCGAATTGTCTTCCCTGGTACTGCTTTTTCATGTAAAACCCCGAGCGGGGAGCACCTCATTGTTTACTTGCAGCAAAATAAACAATACTTAATCCACTGATTGTGTGAGAGGGGCTCCCGCTTGGGAGAGTATCTCTTGATTATGTAAAATCCTAAATCGTACATCTTTGTCTCCTAATTACAGTAAGAACTGCCCTGCTCTTGGGAGCAATAATAGGGCCCTTTGTCCCACTGACAATGGGCTGTGGCACTGCATCTCCTTCATGGCATTACACCCCGTGGTCACTCCCTGTTCCTTTTGAAGCTCTGGGACCTGCACCCTAATTAGTGACATGAGCTGGCCCCAGCAAGATTGTCTGCAGTCCCCGTTAGCAGTAGGAGGTGGCCCAGAGGTGCTTTCTGACCCCCTTGGCCTCTCTACCTGGATTGTTTGAAGAAGAGATCTCTTTCCTTGCAGCTGGGGCTTCAGGATGCCATCTATTTTGGTGAGTTTGTATCTGAGTGTTGATATAATTAGCATAGCTCTGAAACGCTGTGCAACCAATAGGGAAAATGAGAAACCCCGCGGAGCAGGGTAACTTCCCTGGAAGCTTTTGTGGCGGAGAGTTGCTGTCAAACGTGGTAATGTGCTTGTACAGGTCACCTGGTAGGCAGCTCTGAGCACATCAGTAGTGCAAGCAAAGGAGATGTGATGGTTTCCTGGGAAGAAACCTTCCAGGAGCTGTGAAACAGGCTTAAAGTAAAACTTGTGGTGGCTTTTTTTAAAAAAAGTATGTGCACTATAAAATTCGTCAGTTGGTTTTTGGTGTAACCAGAGCATACCCTTTATGTTTCCTCTCCTTCTTCTCCAGGAGGTTTTATACAGTACTCTCTACCAAGAACTAAAGGTTTTTTAATTTTTACTTCCTCACAGCAGCGAGGAGACATTTATGCTGCCTCTCATGCCTGTGTATCTTACTGAGGAGAGCAGGGGAGAGGTGGTGATGGTGTTGCAGTTACCTCCTTTCTTAGAAAGGATGTTCATGTTTAAACAGCAGTTGTTAGCAAGGATAGTTGTGCAGTTTGAGCATGGTAAAAGTCTGGCTCTTAATGAACATTAAGGGGACTTTCTGATCGCAGTTGGTTCAGCCTTCAGTTACAGGATTTCTTTTTGCTACATTTTTATAGGAGACGAGAAACAGACAGTGTGAAAGACACTGCCTGCCTAAGTCACTGAGCTGACCTGGTGACCAGAAGCAGTGGATCTCTGTTGCCATGAATTGATTCAGGGTAGATTAAGTTTTTTTACCTTTTACAAAGGTCAAAACCAAACAGTGTTATGTCCAAACAGTGATATAATATATTAAGGTTTGTAACTTGCAAAATCCCAGGCATATTTTCACAAGGACTGTAAAAGCAGCTGTCTTCCCCCAGGGTAATGTGCTTCTGTAAAACCTCCGAACAAAGAAAACCAAAAGCCATCCACAGCCCACCTTGTTCTTCAAAAGAGCCTACCCAAGTTTTCTGAAATAATCAAGTTAAATTGTCTAGAGGTTGAACACCGCCATGGAATTTATTGCTTTGAACAGCTAGATCAGTAATGGGCACAGCAACAGAAGAGCTCAGGCCCTGGAAGAGAAAGTGTCAGGACACTCTGACCATTGGTATTTGCGGTTGTCTGCCTCTAGTTTTACCAGAGTAACCACTGTGAGCTCCTGTTTCTGAAAACACTCACAGGTGGAAAATGCTATCATTGTGTCTTGCTGTTACCTGGCTTCACTAGATGGAGTGGACCGTGACACTGCCCTAGGAATGGTCTGCTGGACTCTCTGGGTAAATTGTTTCACAAGACGTCACACGCAGCTTGCAGATCAGTCGAGTTGGTACCCATTTTCCCTCTTTGCCAGCATGTCTGCATTCTTCATTGTATGGTGGCAGGTGGTGGGATGCTGCCAGGCACCTGGACCTAGGTTCCAGTCTTAAATCATTTTTGTCAATGCACATGAGCAGGCCCATTTATGTCAAGACAAAAGGAAATGGGTTTTTAGTGAAAATTATTCCAGCTACTTAGAATATTGAATGCTTATTGGCCAGTTACTGTTCTTCAGGGCTGTTTTGCACATTGGTTCTGGGGAGATAAAATAGCCAAGAAAAGAAATTAATGTAAATTTAAAGTGTATGGAGATGATTTCAATCATTAGCACCAGTACAAAAGACTAGCACAAGATTAAGTTGTTTACAGAACCAGCAGTGTGACTGACTAGAAGTATATTGTACAGGATGTTAAAAGGAAAAAAAAATAGAAAACAACAAGAAAAAGACCCTTAAGTTTCATTCCTGTTTTTACTAATGTCTATTTAAGCAAGTTTAGGAATTCAGTTTCAATCCTTTCCTTGTCTAGTAGGGAATAATCCTGCTGGCTTCATTTTTGTGAAGCACATTGCTTTCTACATGTGGACAGCCTTTTGTGGGAAGAGGGTGTTAGTGACATTGCGAATTTACAAGAGTGAAGGTGTTTGAAAACTATATGTTGTTTGCAGTTTGTATTATTGTAAGATGAAACTACAGGTTCAGGATGGGGAGAGGAAGATTTTTCCTGGTAGATGACACTGCTGTTACTGGAAGAAACTTGAAGCATGAATGATGGGGTCATCTTCATTCAGCATTGTGAAATTATATACTGCTTTTCTGTCTGTCACAACTGTTGGTGTGCACATAACCTCATTCCTTGTTGGCACTTCAAAATAAGAAATACTGTGCTCTTTTAATGAAGTTGAATAATTCTGAGATTGTATCCTACAGATTGTTATTGAGAGAGATGGTGAGCACTCCAGCATGGACATGTTCATGGACCTCCTTGACCTCTGGTTTTGTCATGCTAAACTTTGGCCCCAATTCTTCCGTTCTTAGTCATTGTTTGAGACTGTACGAGCAAGGATAGTGTAGGTGGGAGCTGTGCTGCAGTTACTAACAAGAGCCAATGCTACAAGACTTGTCACAGCCAAGGATGGAGACGACAAGGGTCAGTTGTGTGGCATTGCCGATTCGGCTGGCTCCCCTGTTCTGCTCTTCTCTGTTTGCTTAGAATCTTGCTGATAGGAACTAGAACTAATCTCTTGTTGGCAGTATTTGCAGTGCAGGAGCAATTCCATGAGACAGCTGATGACGATGAAATCCAGCTCTGGTAAACGCTATGACCAAAAATATGCTGTGGTACAATGCAACTCTTAATAAGGCAGAGGAGAGGATATGCAAGTAAGCTGGTGAATGCATCCTTTCACTGAGCTAATGGAGAAGTATAATCAGTGGGTCGAGCATCTGTCTGTGTGCTGGCTTGCAGAAGCAGAGCAGAACTGCACTTGAAGTGCTTTCTGAAGTTTCTGTTCAGAAAAGAGAAATGGGAAACACCTGAAGAGCAGCGCGAGTCCAACCCTGGCCTAGAAGTGGTCACCTCACTTCAGGGAGCATATTGTGTGAGGAAACTGGGAATCTAGAGCAGCCAGATAAAAATATCAGATGGTGAATGGACACAGGGAGTGATGCTCTCATGTGAAACTGTGTGGTGTGTCACATGGTGTTGAATATCTTAGCTCAGCTGCAAGAATAGAAAGTGGGTAAATGCAAAGCTGACTGTAGAGGAAAGCTGCTTGTAAAAGGGCATACAGGAGGGAAAAAGGACTGATCCAAATAGGTTATTAACACACCTGCCTGATCCTAAGCACCGGAATTTGTTTATATGCAGGCTCTCTCAAAGTGTGTTCGCAGTTATGTCTGCATGCTGAGCATATTTTACCTGCAAATGTAGGTAAGGGCAAGGATGCACAGTCCAGATTCGGCTGCACCTATTTGTGAGCCCTGTTGTGGTCCGTGTGTGGTGGTGGGATTTCTCTTTATGTTGCTTGTGAAAAATGGTGGTGTTTTTTAACATGATAGACACATAGATTTTTTTTTTTTTAACTCTTACTGTTAATTTTAAAATTGCACTAGTACTTGGCTTCCATATTTGAAAGGTGTTAGAAGGTAGGAAGAGCTCTCCATTTCTTACCCTGAAAGACTACCAGGACGTTCATTTGAGTTTGTGTGCACAAATAGTGACTGTTATTCTGGATGCTTTACAGCTTCCAGTTTTGGTAGTTGTAGAGACTGTACTGGTCAGAGTTCTGTTTTTGTTTTTTTTCCCAGGTATGCTTGCCGTAACTGAAAATTTTCATATTTGTTTGAGTAGATCTTCACCTATTTCTCTGTGATTCTCTCCAGCCAATTTGTTGAGACTTTTGGTTTTTAGACCTTTATTAAGTAAAAAAGTCATTATGAGAAAATGACTGCTTTGTGCAAATGTCTGCAGGCCATCTCCCATTTCCCCTTTATTTTTAATTAGCTGCATGTTAATTCTGTTGAAGTAAATGGTAGAATAAGCTACCATTCCACTGGGGCAGAGATATTTAAATCTGGCACTGTTGAAGTGTCGCTGGTAAATGCGATTCATTAGTGTTGGGAAGAAGTGAAATCTTTTGTCCTGATATTTATTTTGCTCACACACAAAGAAAGTTAGAACATGACACAGGATGGCTTGTGCCTTTTTATTAAACCTTATAGGAGTTAACTTCACTCGAGTTACTCTGTGGGAGTCATGATGCACTGGTAGGGACACTGGCTCTGCAGCATGCTGACAGATTTCTGAAGTACAACATCACCCTGGTTTATATCGGGGCTGTTCTGGCTCCTACATGATACTTTACTTGCCTGGACCACAGCACAGCTGTAGGAATGCACATAATGTTGTGCATCCCTCTATTAATAGAAGGGTTGGTGCAGGGGTTTCAGCCTTTGCTGCACCCAGGGGTGGCTTCTTTGAGGGAGAGGATTAAAAAGAGTGACAGGACACACTGGTAACAAAGTCAGACAGCTAGTGGGGAGGTGGAAGCAGGGAGAAGTCGAAAGAAAAACCCTGCTTTTGCTGTGTATGTGAAGCAGCGTGCACAGAACTTGTTAGTGAGCTGAGTCCGGCCCCTTACGCAGAAGGGAAAGGGAGGGGAGCCTCTCCATCCCGTTGCGCCAGGCAGGGAGTTGGCTCCTCATGCTGCTGTGCCGCTTGCGGTTTCAGCACAGACCCGTAGAGCTGGGTGAGGCCGAGATGGGAGAGCAGCAGGTCCTTCGGGGTCAGACACTCTGTGATCCTGTGGAGGAAGGAGGCAGGAACGGTCATTGCAGGACAGTAGGAGGACCCACAGGGATCCCTGGGGATGGAGGCAGGAGCGGGTTCGCAGTACTGCTGCTTTTCCATCACTCATCTACAGCAAGTGGGAGAGATTAGTGCAGCTGTTGGATGTTATTTCCCAGGGCCCTGGGTGTGGAGGCCAGGAAGGGGGTTTTTTTATCCAAAAGGAGATGAGTATCTGAACCTGGGTGGGGTTGCACAGGAGCTGAAACCAATTTGCTCTTTCTCATCTCCCTCCCTTTGCCTTGCCCCAAAAGAAGCAAAAGAGAAGCAAAGGAATCCTTTCATGAAGGAGGATATGTTTATAACCTGCTAGTTTTTCTTTCATAGGTCCATGTGTTCAAAACCATCCTTTCTTCATCTCCTCCTGCTTGTCAGCCTTCCCTGCAGCAGACATTGCCAGTGCAGAGGCTGAGAGTCTGCTCTTCCTGGTGCAGACATGAGTCAACAGCAGGGAATCACTGATCTTTCTCTTCTGCCCAGTTGTATTGTTTTTAGGTCCTAGGCACAGGATTTTCTTTGTTCACGAGAGCCACATTAATTCTACAAATAACGTGAGACAGAAAGGAGAATAATAACAACAAAGAAATATATAGGGATTTCAGTGGGAGGAGTTAGACAACTTCATAACTTAATTATGTATTAATGACTTCTGTCTCAGGATATGTTTCATTCTTGTTTTATTTTCTTTGCTTCTGTTTGTCAAAGTTGCTAAAGAGCACAAACCGGAAAGGAACAAAGTGATATCAAGCTTTTTATTTTAGATAAGACCTAGAAATTCACACTTGTTTTCTTTGTTGACATCCACAACATAAGCAGCTTTGTCTTAGTGAGCTGCATCAGTGAAAACTTCAGGGTTTAGTCTGCTCTTGTGTGGTTTCAGAAGTATAAGTAGAAGAATGGTAAATGTCATTTTCGCCCCCCCCCCCCCCCCCCCCCCCCCGCCCTGCCCGCCAGTCTCAAGTAATGCAGAGCATAGCATTTGTTTAATTTCTTGGTAACATAATGATGGATATAAATATTTGGCATTTGCATCTTGACTACTGAAATATAAAATTTAGAAGGATTGAATGTTTGTCTGCATTACTCCTAATCAAAGTCAAGACTGATTAATTTTGCTGAAAATTTGGCTCTGCATTTCCTTTCTAAAATGTCTTTCCATTTCTTAAAGAAGAAAAGCTGTTTCCTCTGCTGACAAATTGGAATTGTCTCAGAGGAGAGTGTAATGCAAGGCAACAGGCACTGCTAATGTAAACTTTTCTTGCATAGGTGCCACTTGTCAAAAGTGTAGCAAATCCTGGCTTGCCTCTTGAACAAGCTTCACAAAGCACTTACTATTTCTTAAAGCCTGTTAAAATGCTTTTATATCCTAATTAGCATTACAGATTTCAAGAATACTGACTTATTTTAGTAGAAAGCATTTTAATAGTGTGTTTTTACACAGAGACCTTGTCTGCATTTGAAAAAAAAAGAAATAGTGCATTGGTGTAGTAATAATTAAACAGACTTGCCTGGTGTAGTATGTAGTGTAAGCAGCAAGTGCAGCCTGGTCCTTTCACTGTTATATTTTGGTTCTGCTTTTGTGTTTTAGTAGTTGTGTTTTCTTATTCTCTTGCTTTGTACACCTCTGCCAGCGAGCCAGAGCCCTGCTATTACATTGGCAGTGTACAGGTATGAATGACTCCTAAACACAAAGGCAGTTGTGAATTGAGCTCATTTTCAGGGAGCCTTAGCTGCTACAAGCAGTTTTTTCCTTTTTACTTAAAATTGAATCTCTGTGCTTGGAACTGAACAGTTTTTTTCTTGCTACTCTGTAATCATATTTATAGAAAAATGGAAGACTGTGGCCAAGACTAGCAATCACATGATAACACAGCAGCTTTTATTAGATACATCTGGAAACTTACCTTGCAAGTAGACTGCTTTTATCTCTGCACAGGTGTTGAGCCATTGCTCTGCCTGTTCTGCAAAAAATCTCAAAACCTGTTCCCATCACTGTTCTCTGCAGCCATGCCATCCATGTTTGACTTGGCACTGCACATGAACAGACTTAGGAAATTTTAAGGAGAGGGAAGGTTTTTTGTTGTTTTGGTTTGAGTTTTTTTGTAAGTTCATCATGAGCAAAGTATTACCATATGTTTCAGATACTTTATTTGATATGCTGGACTTTTCAGACTTTCCAATTATTTAACTTTTATTTTAAAGCAATTTAAGCAAGATGAAGAAATATTCATATCACCTAGGATTCCTTTCTCTTGTCCTTCTTAGATTGTGGGTTTAAATTTAAAAATACTGTGGGCATTGACACTACCTAAAGATGGAAAATGCTATTGATGACAAAATAGAGAAATTAATACTTAGACTTCCTTAAAAAAAGCTAATGCTTCCAGTTAATGCACTGTTAGGCATGGCAGCTTACTCCATTCTAAATTAACACAAGCCTTAGTCAATGCAGCATGATGCTTGCCTTAACTAATTAGGTTTTGACACTTAGTACCTGCAGAGTTTTTCTTGGAGGTGCTATGGGTCCATGTCTGCATCTGCATTGCTAATTGTTTTCAAAGCTCAAGTCATATAATTTGTGAGAGATTCAGACTCCCTGCTTGAGGTGAGGGAAAGGAACTCGGCAAAAACACAGGCACAAAACAAACCACTGTACAGACACTTGGGCAAACAAGCTGTGTATTTTAAATAGCTTGCATCCATAGCAAGCCCAAGTGAGGTCTGCAGAGCCTGAGAGATCTCCTGAGCTGGTGGCACGGTGACACCCCTTAGCATCAGGAGCAGCTTTACAAGGTTTACAAAACAACTTTGCTTTTACAAAGGAGCTGCTGGCAGGCAGCATGGGCTCAAGGTGCCAGGACGGTGACTGGAGCCCACCAGGTCACCTGCTGGCCTGGGGAACCTGCCCAGAGAGGCTGCTCTGCATGTCTCAGAGAGGGCTTTTCTCATGTTGTTTTTATTCCAACTCTCCAAACTGTAGCTGTCTGTACAGGTGTGCCTGGACCACAGAGAAAGGCATGGCATCCATGGGTCCCTCCCATGCTGCAGCTCCTCTGTGATTCTGGAAGCTGTGCCACTAGGGCAAGGTGCTGAGCCAGGGTGTGGTGCATTTATATGCCCTGAAGAGCCCGCATCTTGAAATGCCAGGCATGATTTATCTGTATGTTTCTTCTTTCAGCCAGGTGCTTCTTTTTGACCAAATGGAAAAAGACCTTAATCCTTTTCCCAACTTCTCTTTTTGCTTGCTGCTACTTCACCCACAGCAAGGAAAAGAAAAAGAATTCTAAGGAAGAAAGAGAAAAATACAGAGGGGTGTTTAATTCTCTGCTTTATAAAAGAGAGAGATACATTATGTTTGCTTGGGGGAGGGGAGGCAGTTCCCTTTGCATGGAAAACACCATTTTTGAATTGCAAATTTTTACTGTCCTGAGGCATAGCAGTTGATACAGGTGTACTGTGAAGGACTTTCACACGGGTGTCTGCTCAGAAAGATTAACTCTGAAGTGCAGCTTTTAATGGGAGACCTAAATAAACTAGGGCTTAAAATCAGCATGTTGCACAGCCAATGGAGGTGAGTGAGTTCAAGATGGATGAGTCACACCTTCCCAGTCTGCAGGAGGTCTGGCGGCTTGCCAAGGATCACTGGCTCCTGCTCTGCCCAAATCTTAGGGGTACCGTGGTAGGAGCCAACTCTCCCAGTAACTCTGTGGTACCCTCAGTGGTAGCAGTGCCTGCCTCATCACACACAAGGGGATGCACCCACTGCATTGGGTTGCTGGGCCAGGCCAGGCACACTGGCCTGGAGATTGTCCCTCTGCAGAACAGCCGGTGATGCTCCTGATGGTGCAGGAACATTGCTTCCAAGCCTTCGATGTTTGTATGCTGACGTACCAGGAGGAGCATGCCAGAAGCACTGCTTGCTTTCATGCAAGGCATTTTCATCACCTCTAAAAGTGAGTTTATTTCAGTAGCCTGCAACTTCTTCAGGTGACTGTTCTAACCCTTTAATGCCCTCGTTCCCCCAGCGGTTTCGGTGGTTGTATATGTTTTTGTTTTCACTGAAGATGAAAGATTTGCATCATAGAGTAGGTGCTGCCAAGTGGGCTGGAGGAGGGCCATAGATCCTGATGCTGGAGAAGTACTAGGTGTTGGCATTTCTCTACCACCACCAGAGCTTGTTGTCATGTTTAGCATACCTTTTAAAGCAAACATTAGCTTCGTAAATGGCATTGGTTCGGTGTTTAATGGAGGATCTGTGCTGGCAATAGTTGTAAAGGTAGGATGCAAGGGAATTGACAGGAGAGTTAAAGCAGATTAAAACTTCAGCGCACAATGTTTATGTCCAAGCTTTCTGGGTACTCTGATAACAAAGGCTGTGTTATATACACTTCACACTTTCTTCTTTCACCACTCAGAGACTGAGTCCAATTGCTTTGTGGGTGACTTGATTACCTCTTCATTTTTAGGGAATAAAAAAATGGCTGTGGAAGTTTATGTAGTGATAAAAAGAACAACAATGGGAGTTTGTTGAGGACGGGACAGGGAGGGGATGGTTTCAGGATTTTGTCAGAAGTCATTTCTAGTTGCAGGATGTTTTTTTAATGAGTAGGCACATGTCGTTTTCCTTGGTGTAGAAAAAAAAGATGGTATGGGAAGGACTAAGGTGGGGGAGATGTGAAAAACTCCTAGTGCCTATAATATTCTCACTGACAAAATCTGAATGCTTCGCATTCACTGGTATTTGTTTCTGTGAAACCTGTGCTTTGGTTTGGAGCTGGACCTGTAACCATAAGGAACTATGTTGAGTGAAACTGTGTGTCACTAGTTGAATGCAGAGTGGACGTGACCTGTCATGCTGCAGAGCTCAAATTCCAGATATTTAAAAGGCAATAGGCTTGTTTACATGATGGCCAAATGTTCCTGTGTAGCCCTTACTGCCTGCAGCACAGCTTTGGTTATTTAATGAAACGTGATAAACCTTTCCTTAGCTGAATTTAGGATTTGAGAACTTAAGAAAAACAAGAAATCACCGCAGTAAAGTGCAGGGAGGAAAAGACATTGCTTCTGCATTTTTCTTCAGGGCACTCTGGCTGTGAAGGAGGTGTAAGAGTGTCAGAAGTGTTCAACCTGTTTCAAGGCTTCCTCCTCTTGACATTTCTCCCCTTCTGGTTTTCCTTTTAAAACAGTATGTTTCTCATAACACCTTGGAAAAAAAAAAATCAGTGGAAGTTTATGGAAAGGCAGTGTGAGGAAGATTCACACATGGGCATTTGAGCGGTGTGCCATAGTATGTTTTAAGCAGTGGTTATAAAAAGGTGCTATTTATATATTTGCAACTGCTTGCTACTTAGGTCAGATTTAGCATCTCCTTGTCACTGATTTTTTAAAAATGTTGTTTATTTAACAGTATTTCTTAGTAAAAATGGAATGGTGTAAGGGCCGTTGAAATATTTTTGGTTGGACAGTGGGAAGGTTGTCAGAAGGCTGTGGTCTCAGCTGCCATTTTACTTCCTGCCCTTGTGGGATTGTCACTTCTCATGTGCTATATTGTTTAAACTTTCAGTGAACTTATTAGCCACAAACTGGTAGAAAGTGACTGACTGAAATGGCCTTTTCGTGGAGATCAGTTTTTGACAGGTTTTAGCTTTTTTTTTTTTTTTTTTTTTTTTTTGCATTTAGCAGGTTTTTGGTATCGTGGGGCGAGAGTAAGGAGGGTGTCCTAAAGCAAGAAGAATGCTAGTTCTTAGGCTTGCAGCAGTCAGTAAGTCATTTATATTTTATTCCTTTCCTTTCCAGGTGTGACATCTGTTGTATTACCTTTCGTACACATCGGGGCTTACTGCGCCATAATGCAGTCATCCACAAGCAGCTTCCCAGAGATCCCATGGGAAAGCCTTTCATTCAGAACAACCCATCGATTCCAGCAGGCTTCCACGACTTGGGATTCACGGACTTCTCCTGTAGGAAGTTCCCCCGCATTTCTCAGGTATTCTTGTTCTTCACAGTGTAAGATACCACCTGCTACAGCACATACCTTTGAATCATTGAAGGATTCATCCTTGCTGAGGCAGAAAGTGCATTTAGAATATTTTGTGGAAAGCACGTTATCACTGTTTGTGTAGGCTTCAAACATTTTCTGCCTTTTCTTTTTCTTTTGTCATCTAAAGAATATTGGCATTGTTTTCTTCTCAGCATTCCAGTGGGTAACTATCAGTGCAAAGGTGTATAAAAGCATTCTAAAGGAAAACTTCCATCATATTAGATCCTTGCCCCTCCCAGCCTGCCCATTAGTTCTCTCTTTCCCAAAACCATCCCACATCTGAAATCAGTAGAAAGGACACATAGTTAAGAAGACATTATTTTAATTTACTCTTAACAAGGATGTAGTTGTGACGTGAAAGGTTTTATTACAAAAAACTTTAAGCAGACACCTTACTTACAGTGACATTTTCAGTGATTTCTTCACTAAATACTCCCGGGCAGCTTTCCACAATGTTCCTTATGTAAGGTCTGAGGGGTTTGCACCTTTGAGGGAAAGTGGCAGGGGAGAGGCAGGGAGGTAGTCTGTAAATACTCTTCTGAGAGCCATAAAGCTTTCTGTTGGTTGATATTACTCCTCCCTCTAACATACCTTGCTTACCTTAGTTAGTTTGGTGTCCAGATGAAGCTGCATATCTATTAAAAAAAAAAAAAAAAGAAAGCAACAGCACAATCCAGAAGGACCATGCTTAAGTCAGTGTCTGCACTTCTTTTATTCTACTGGGATTAAAGCATTGATTTCTAGCTCTTCTGACTGCAAGGTAGTAGACCTAAAATTTGTTGCTTGTCCAGGGGGAGCACATAGATCATTCTGTAAGTCTGTTACCGTTTTGGTGTAAAAGTTACAACATCAGAAGAAAAAGCTTTTTAAACAACTTGGGTTTATTTTTTTTATAATTAATGGCAGACATTTAAAGTTATTAAGGGATTGGTATTTTCCTTTTGTAATAACTTTGCTTGCACTGTGAGACAAAACTTATGAAGTATGTAGAGTATATAAAGATCTTGCCAGCCCTCTACTAGTATTTTTCTTGGGAGAATAAATGTAATCAGACTTCCTTACCTGAAAGCCTTTCTATTTTAGGCTCAGAATTTCATTGATCTGCTTTTAGGGGATAGTATTTTGGTTGGTTTATATTGTTTTGCCTCTTTGGATGCTGGTTTTCTTTTGCTTCCTCTCCTCCTAGGTTCTTTTTAGTAGTAGAGCTAAACAAGGTAGTCTTACTGCCCAGTTTACTTGCTGTGTAGTCTACTGAGGCTCCTATCCTGTCATGTGACATGAGAGAGGTTTCTGGTAGGGAAGTTCATGATAGAAAAGTGTTTGAGAGTCTGAACAGCCATCTGAAGGAGTTTGCCTTTATAGAAGGGAACTTCTGGAGAATCAGCCCCTAATTCAGGTACACCCCTTAGGACAGTAAAGGCTGTGGAGCAGGAATATTTCCATGCTAGGTGGGTGGTGGCTGCTCTAAACCCCTTAAGTTAGGCAGTGGAAAAGAGAGTAAGCTGTTTTTGTTTTGCAGTAGCGTGTGATGCCTTTCCAGTTTAAGATACCCACTCTAAATATTTTTGCATGTCTTGCAGGTCTGGTGTGAAACAAATTTGCGAAGGTGCATCAGTGACTTCCATCGATTTATTTGTGAGATGTGTAACAAGGCATTCCCCATGCTTTCGGCACTCAAACTGCACACAGAAACTCACGTGGTGGATCAGGGAAAAGACAAGCACAAGCCACAGTCCACAACCCCACCTGGCGAGAACCCAGACCAGAAAGCCTTCATGGCGTCCTTGGGCCTACAGTACACCAAAGACATCAAGCCTGTCAAGCAGGAGGACAATACACAAGATGAGGTCCAAGAAATGCGGCTCAGAGCACTGAAGAGTAACCTACCTCAGGAACCAGGCAGCACCAGCTTGCTCAGCCTCTCTCCTCTGGAAGCTGCCTCCATGGGAGGGTCATTTTCAGTCCTTCCCCCTACAAAAGAAAACATAAAGCTTCTCTCACTGCAGCCTTTCCAGAAGGGTTTTATTATCCAGCCTGACAGCAGTATTGTGGTGAAACCCATCTCCAATGAGTCTGCCATTGAGCTGGCAGATATTCAGCAGATCTTGAAGATGGCTTCTTCCGCTCCTCCTCAGATCAGTCTTCCTCCACTTTCTAAGGCACCTTCTGTCCCTGTGCAGTCCATTTTCAAGCATATGCCGCCACTGAAGCCAAAGCCTTTGGTAACACCGCGAACAGTTGTTGCAACCTCTACACCTCCTCCTCTTATCAGTGCCCAGCAAGCCTCACCTGGCTGCATCAGCCCAAGCCTCCCACCTCCCCCTCTGAGGCTGATCAAGAACTCAGTGGAGTCCTCCTCCAACTCTAGTCTCCCTCAACCAGGAGCCAAATCAAGTCCTTCCTCGCAGTTGCTCCTCCAACCCAAAGTAGAGCCTTTAACTCAGCATGAGATGAAGACACAATTGGAGCAGGACAGCATCATCGAAGCTCTCCTGCCTCTGACTATGGAAGCCAAGATCAAGCAAGAGGTCACAGAAGGAGACCTCAAAGCCATCATTGCAGGGGCAGCGAACAAGAAGACCCCAACCATGAGGAAAGTTTTGTACCCCTGCCGTTTCTGTGACCAGGTGTTTGCCTTCTCTGGTGTCCTGAGAGCTCACATCCGTTCTCACTTAGGTATTTCCCCATATCAGTGCAACATCTGTGACTACATCGCAGCTGACAAGGCAGCACTGATCCGGCACTTGCGGACACACAGTGGGGAGAGGCCTTACATATGTAAAATCTGCCACTACCCATTCACAGTGAAAGCCAATTGTGAGAGGCACCTGCGGAAGAAGCACCTCAAAGTGACCAGGAAGGATATAGAGAAGAACATCGAATACGTCACGAGCAATGCCGCAGAGATGGTGGATGCCTTCTGCTCCCCAGACACTGTGTGCAAGCTGTGTGGCGAGGACCTGAAGCATTACCGTGCCCTCCGCATTCACATGAGGACACACAGTGGATGCCAGAAGAAGAAGCCATTTGAGTGCAAGGAGTGTGGCACAGCCTTTTCGGCTAAGAGAAATTGCATTCACCATATCCTCAAGCAGCACTTGCATGTGCAAGAAAGGGAGATTGAGAACTACATCTTAACGGTGGACTGCAGTGCCCAGGAAAGCCAGACAGACTCTTCTTTATTGGAGGACAGCACTTATATGGACCACAAGCCCATGGCGCCTTTTCTGGAGCCACAAAATGGCTTCTTGCTTGGAACATCATCTCACGTTTCCATCAAGCGTGAACCTGTGAGCAGCTTCCCGATGGATTTTGATGAGCCATTGGATTTCTCTCAGAAGAGCAAAAGCCTGAGTGCTGTGCAAGTGAAACAAGAGAACCTGTTTGGCTCTTCTCCCCTGTCCCTTTATGACTGTTCCATGGAGCCTATCGACCTGTCCATCCCCAAAATCTTGAAGAAGGATAAAGATGATGTCCCATGTGAAGCCAGGAATCAAGAGTTGGCTACTTCTGGGAACAGTGATAAAGCCTATAACTGTCTGCAGTGTCCTTTGGTTTTTGGTGCCAATGGGGGCTCAGAGACAAACCGGGGTGTCAGACATCCCCAGCCACTGAAAGGTTCATTGCATTTGACTGTCCCGATCATTTCCCCGGCTCTCCCTGGCAATTCTGCCTTGCTGAGACCCTTGAGGCCTAAACCAGCACCACCACCTCTCTTGCCAAAGCCTTCAGTAACTAAAGAGCTGCCGCCATTGGCTTCCATTGCACAGATCATTTCATCTGTGTCTTCTGCTCACGCTTTGCTGAAAACAGAGGCTCCAGATGCCAGTCCCAAGGCAGTGAGCAGCTCCACTGGGTGTGACAAATCAGGGAACGCCAAAGCTAAAGTGACAATCATGACTGCTGTTCAGAGAGACTCCAGCCTGCCCAGTGACCTGTCTCAGGCATGTGATGCAGAGCAGTCTCCCATTGCTGAGGCTGGGTTGACTAAGAAGAGAGGTAGAAAGAAAGGAACGAAAAATAAGCCCAAACTTAGCAGTAATGTGGATCTGGAATCAAGTGGGGAGTTCGCCAGCATAGAGAAGATGCTGGCTACCACAGATGCTAACAAATTTAGCCCGTTTCTGCAGTCCACTGACAATTTCAAGGAAGAAAGTGGCAGAAATGGAACAAGTGAGGATGAGAAGGAAACCGCCAAGGATAAGCTGCTGAGAGGGAAGAGGAACACTTATTCAGACTGCCTGCAAAATATCCCCTGTCCTTACTGTCCTCAAGTCTTTCCATGGGCAAATTCCCTGCAGCGACACATGCTCACTCACACAGGTAAGAGCACTTTGTGCTCACAGTAGACTGTAGCCCCTGAGGATGTACCTTATTGAAGGGCCTCTCTGTGGAGGAATCTTCCTTTCTTGTCCTCTCTCTGGTGTCTGAATTATATTCTTCATTAGTTTACAAATCCCTAGCTGTTGCTGTTGTATAGTGGTAGTGATAGATTTTTCAGTAATGGGATAATCTCTGTGCCTTTGAGTATCAGAAGGTAAATTACACTTCTAATACCCATTTGACTTCACTGGCATAACTTAGCATACTTGGGAAGAGACTCAGGTTTCAGTTGTTCGGTTGTTACTATTGTCTTATCTTAAAGGAGAACATATGTGTTGAATATTTCATTGTACCTTACATGGTTTGTTTGGCTGCTTCTGGTGGCTGTTTATCTGCGTAAGTAATGATAAAAAGATCTCTAAAAATGAGAGCCACTAAGTATAGCATTGTAGCAGGAAAATAAAATAATATAGTGTTTAGCTTTTTTTTTTTATTCTTGTGGTGGCTTTTATTTGACAGATCAAAGAAGGAGGGTGCAAGAAACTGCTCATCTTGAACATTACTTAGTAGCTTGCCTCTAGGAAATGTTTCTTCTCAGAGATAGGCAGCTAAAGGTGGGCACATGCCCTAAGGTGTGGAGATGTGTATGGAATCTCTAGTGTTGTGCCACTGTGTAAGTAACCTCAAACCTGGTGTAAACAAAAGGAGGAATTGGATAGGGAGATTTATCCTAAGTCTAGGGTTATTTTTCATTCTTCACTATAAAGGAAATACTGCGTTAAATGCTGTGCTGATTTGAAGTTCACTCCTTTTTCCACCCACACTGTAATAAAGTAATTAGTAGATTCTCATCCTGCTCAGAGAGAGTGAGGACAAAGCTCTACTTGCTGTAGCTCCTTTTTAAGTCAGTCACAGTTGTTGATGTTATATACTTCATTATGCATCTCAACTCCTGGCATAAAGAATAAAAATCAGGGATATTTGTAAGAAACATAGGGGATTTGAGTACAGCCTTATAAAAGTTAACTTTTTAGAAAAGAAATTGAGGTTTCCTGAAGCAAGTGATTCATGTCTGTGCTAAAGAGGGAAACCTGAAGAGGTAAAAGAGGTTAGCTAAGAGGTTTAAAGGAAATCTGAGCTGAGGAGCAGTCCCTATTCCAGTTTGCTTTGGGTGACGCAAGGACATAACTTGCAAGGTATCAGTGCAACAGAGAGGCTATTGTTTTCTGGTCCACAGAGACCAAATTATTTCATCTTATTAAGCATACAGTTTACTTTCAATGGTGAAGGAGAGCTCTTTACTTGTATCTCAATTGTTTTCCAACACCCTGGTCTCCAAAAAAAATAGATAGTTACTGAAGAACTGTTCATGAGACAGAAAACAATGGAGAGGCTTTTCCCAGACTAAGAGGTTTGACCTGCTTATTGATGGCAGACTTCCAAGGTAGCAGCACTGGTGTAAACCCTTAATGAACACAGGAAAACACGCTCAGCCATGAATTATACTGGTAAAACTTGTCTCCCTTACGACCACTGGGCTTGGAAGGAGATACTGTCCTTTTAGAAGGCCTGTGCTGCAATCCCCACAAGGAAGACAGGCAGCTGCGACAGTAGCACGGCTGGATCCTCACCACAGATAAAAGATTTTTGGTGATACTACAGCCATGGCAATAATCAGATTCTGGTTGGTGTGCTCTGGAATGGTAATACTGAGCTTTTTCCTAATCTCAGAGCAGTGTTGACAGAGACTTGTTGCTGGAGGACCACCCCACACAGCAAGCTTTGACTGGCCTTCGGGCATTTGCTTTCAGGTGACATTAGCATTCTGTTTCTAAACTGGGAGTTCACAGCAGCTCCCCTGTGACAGCGGTGTCGATGAGACTTTACTGGAGGGAAGAAGGAAAGGTAAGGTAGGAAGGTGGAGGAAATTTAGGCTGCAGAAATGGTGCCAAGGCAAACACTAGTATGCATTCAGGTGGAGTGAGCCCTGTGTTTTTTGTGGTGAGTGTCAGCTGCTAGTGGCATGTGAGGAGTTTGGCAGCTCTGTGGTAGATACAGCAGTTTGTTGGGTTTATATTCTGGGTGGGCAAGTTGGTTTTCTCGTGGAGACATCTACAGTGTTGTAGTGCAACGCAATGTTCCTGTCCCCACCTATTGCACAGGCAGTGACTTGTTAGATAGCTCTGTTTTCTTAAAAGGAGTTAAGAAAAAAGTGTGTTTGCTGATCTTATTGTAAAGAGAAAAGGGAAGCTTTATTGTCTGGGCTTGATGGCGGCTCCCTGGCCTGTGTAGAGAGAGGGCTGACAGGCTGATGTGAATGGGATAGATGAGAGTCCTGGTGATCTGCTTCCAACCTGCATGTGTTGGCAATCACAGCAGGCAAGCTGGTCTGTGTAACACTGCTATCAAAAAAACCCCAAAAGGCAGTTCTTTGAGCTGAAAAGCAACAACTAGCTCTTCTTTCCTGCTCTTTTTTCATGTCCGTTTGTAGTGAAGTTGCTACTGAAGTAATTTTTGTAAGTGGGTCTAAGTTAGGTTGAGGAAAATGCATATAATTTTGGGCATTTAAGTGTTACCTGTATATTACCAGTTTTAAACTACTGTATTTATACAGACATAAAAAGATTCTTGCCAGTGTGTCTTTCATGTTCAGTAACATTTCAGTGTGGAGGGGTCTTTCCATGTGGTGTCAGGATCATATTTCCCTTTTATGAAAGTGAAAAAATGCATATGCTGACAGTAACTCACATCCCTCACGCAACCAAAAGTCTCCCTCATGAAAGCTTTTACTCTTTCGTGCCTCAACACCACTGTACTTTTTTTTTTTTTTTTATTCAAAAGCATTTCCCTGAAGAAGCATACATCTTCCTCACTGCTTTTTATTTTAGTGCTGAGCTCACAAGTGGGGCACTGGGAATTTGGCATAGCTTGGTTCGAAACAGTGTCTAACACAGTACCTGTGTTTTGTTTGAACATGCTTGAACACTTGCTTTTAATACTTTCTTTATCTTGATGTCTTTCCTGTGTAATTTACTTTCCTGTGTTCAACTTGGTTAGCCTTTCTTCCCTCCTGGTCTTGACTTTTTTAATTCTCAGAGCAGCAAGTACCCTGCAGGGGATGCAGTTAATATTGCTCCTTTTATAGCGTATGCATCAGATTAGGTTCAATACATACAATAATGGTCTTTTTTGACCACTAGTTTGTTACAGATAACCTAATCCGTTTGCAGAGAGTCACTTCAGCGCATTGTCACAGAGATACCGAAGGGTCTTACTTGGCCCAAGATTTATTTTTTGTAGCAAGTGAGATTTAATGGCAGAGGAAGTTTTTGGTTTGGTTTTGTTTTGCTGCTACAGCGGGAACAAGCTGTACAAGAAAAGATCCATAAACAAAATAAAGGAATAAATAAATAAATAGAATATAGTTACACCTAGCCCGTGAACCTGAATGTTTCCTGTCGATTGGAGATCACAAGACATAAAAAAAAAGGACTGGAGGCGCTTTTATTCTTTGTTTTTATGATTTAAGTAAAAGTGAAATTATAAACATCTTTACTTTGCAACATTTGTGCTTTCTATGGTGATAATGTGTTTCCACTAGAACAACGATGGCAAGAGATACTGAATTAAGGACTGATCTTTTTGTATGCTATGATTATTCAGATGACCCTTTATACTGAAACAGACTCCCTTCAAAATGACTTCCCTTCCCTCAGACTTCCCTTCCATGAAGTGTCCAGAACTAGACTAGTCCTGCTGTGCTGCTGACCAAAGTTTACAGTCAGTTCTGGGTCAATATTTAGGCACAGATGTATTTTAATAGAGGCCATGACTATTCTTACAGAAAAAAATAATAAAGTATAAAATCACATTGACTGTTTAGGTTATCTTCCAGTGAGTATTTTATCAGAAGAGCAGTTGCCTTTAAGAGACCATGCAGGAAGCAGAGAAAATGGCTTTTTTGAATTATCTTTTTTTTGCCTTTAAAGGTGACATTTTTGGAAAGCAGTCTGGTTGCCACTTGGGAGTAGCATTGCAACTTGGGGTGGCAGGATTGGAGTTTGTAGAGTAAGCAGAATTTATGTTTGGGTTTTGAGACCTCCAACTATTAAGTCTGTGTGGAAAGAAGAATATTTTGTCTGTTGCAAGTATTGATCTATATAACAAATATTTGGTTGATACAAAAGTTTTAAAGGCTGGAAATATGAGAAGATTGTGACCTGAGATGTAGGTTGAGTTTCAAAAAATTAATCCTCAGCTAATCTTGTCATTGCATGCTTGAAAAGAAATGTGGAAAGGAATTGGGCTATCATGAAGTAAAGGGTTTCTGCTCAACTTTGACGTTTTATATTTGCATTGTGAATGAAGCCAGATAAAAGTGCAAAAAGTGGTGTTATTTGTAACCAGAAATTTGATTGACTTAGCAGGCATCTAAAAAATAAGAGTGACTTGAAAGACTACAAAAAAGCAGTGCCATGATGCATTTAAAAAGTTGTGTTGACACTGGAAGAAAATTAAGAGAAAGGAAACAGCTCCCAAGGTGTCTGCAAGATACGGGGAATCCCTGGTATGGGTTGAGATTTTAACTAGAACAGAACCAGCTTTCAGAAGATTAAAGTGAGAGAGGTACCCACAGTGTTGTATCAAAGAGGCTGCTGGCTGTGGCAGCGGGTGGGTGGTATGTGTGTGTGTATGTGTGTTTTCAGAGGTTTTGGCTGTGAGGTGTGACAAGAGCTGATCTCGTTTTACAAGTAACTATCCTCTCAATCTCTTTCTTCATCACAAAGGTGTCTTGCAGAATTGCTTTCCTCATTTCATTTCATGATTCTGGTTTTTCTTTCAACTTCTCCTGTGCTCAATCCCTTCCCATGTTCTAGTCATTTAAATGAATTACAGACATGACAAACTTTCTCCTGTGGGGAAGTAATTGATATGGGGCTTGATTCCACTGAAGTCAATGGAAAGATGCCTTGTGGCTGTGGTGGAAGTCTATCTGTCTATCACACAGGTGATAGACATTTATGGAGAAGCTGTTGAGGTGTTTATAGTCAGGGTGTTACCAAGCAGTAATGGGGGAAAAGGAAAAAAAACCAGGGACATTTGTTATTACACACTGGGAGGGACAGATAGACACACATTTTATCTTGTGTCATGCCAGAAGCCTTTCCCCTGTCAAAAATGTGGTGGTATCTTTTCTGCCAAATATAACAGAATTTGAATAAACCTGGAATTTCCAGCTGCTACCTGAGGAGAAATGTGCTTATCCCCCAGCCTAAGGAAGAGGATGCTGGATCCCACAGTGGCACGCAGAAGTTTTCCTGGCTGCTCAGAATAGCAAGCCCAAGTTGTATTTAGTCAGACTGAAGGCTGCAAACAAGCAAAGTGTAAGGACGTGAGAAGTGCTCTGCCACTGAGGGCAGCAGTACTCGTGTCTCCAGTGGTAGCAGTAGGATGTGCTATTTAGTATGAGCATGTGGACCCAGCCACTTCCTCCAGACTGCTGTTTTTAACTCCGTCAGCATCCACAACTGGTTCATTAGGGTTGCGTGTCCAAGGGCACATCCCTGCCTGCTCCCTTTATTACCTATTTATGGAGCTGCTGTCTGCAAGTCCCTCTGATTGCTTTCTGAACTTGTTGATGCAGTCTGGCTTTGGCTGCTGCTGCAGGCTATGCCAGCGATCCTGGAGAGATATCAGCAATGGCTTCAAGTCCCCCTGCCTGAATGTACCTGCCAGTACCGTATTCAGCATCACATAGGCATGTTTTAGATTGTTTTACTTCATATTAATTTGCATTGAAGCTTGCCTGCCATCATATTGCCCCCTCTGTCTTGACAATTAGTAGCAAAAGAAATTGACTGATCACACAAGGCTTTGTTGTAGGCAGATGACTGACATTTAGCCAGAAAGGAGAATCTAACACAAATCCAAGGGTGAGTGCAGTCACTCAGGGTTTTAGTGTGCTGACCAAATGGGATGAGTGCAAGAAGGATGCTCAGCAAATGGTGGTACATTGACTCTTGCCTGAAAAGTGTTTGCACAAGGTAGCTGTTGCTGTAGGGTGTTCACACCTCCAGTACAGACAGGGTCACTTAGTGTTCCTCAGAGTTGGTTTCATGGGATAATTGTTGAAGTAACAAACCTAAAAGCAGCAAGAAGTTGGCTCTGTGCATCAGGGTAGTTAAAATTACAAATGAGTTATTACTCTCAAGGTAGCTGCTGATCAGATTGCACAAAAATGAACACAGGATTTTCTTCTTACATCTCCATGTGCCAGTTTGTTTGGGAAAGTCTGCTGTCTTTCCACTCTCTCTGATCCTCTCTTCTTCTTTTAATACGGCAGGTTGCCTTGCAGTGATTCAAATGTGGTAATACAGGTCTCAGTACTAGTCTGGCATTACAATCTCCCATGCTGGGGACCTGTTATGACATGATTTGATCTTGCCTATCATGAAGAGACTAAGTTGCCTTGTTACCATGTTAACAGCGTGTAACTTCACAGGGCTGTAGCTCGGTATCTGGGGTGTCACGTGGGCTCATCCTGCCTATGCAGACAGGTGGCTACAGCATGAGAGGGGAAGACTCATGTTATGACATGATCCCCTCACAGAGCAAAAGTCTGCAGAAAGGGCTCTGAAAGTGCTCACCTCTGACAATTCTCACGGCAGAAATGAAACTGAAATGTTCCACTTGAGTCAATTGAAGGCTTGCTTTATAGTCAGCAAGATCCTAATGCAGCTCAGCTGGTCGGTGGGATGAGGAGGCAAGCATTTCTAAAGTCGCTCAGACGAGCAGTGGCGCAGCACGTAGGATGGGCAGGACCTTGGTGGAACATAGATGTTGTTCTTAGCAGCTGGCACTGGGCTGGTCAGAGTGGTTCGACCTGCCCCAGCAGACAGAGCCTTGGGCCGTGGTTGGATAACACAAAGCACTTTGTGGCCACACTGGCTCGACCTGTTCCCAACTGTTCATCCCTGCAGCTGTAGCTGACCCAGCTGCCCAAAAAAATGAAAAGGGCAAGGAGAGGCACTGGCAGTCGTGAGATCAGTTCCCGGATCTGGCTGGCGGTACAGCCCTAAAAGAGCACATTGATGCAGCTGGGGTGTGGAGCTGGCAGCATCTCTTGGGAGGTGCAGGGGATAGATGCTGTTGAAGTTGGCTTTGCTGTCAAATGCTTTGTGTCTTCAAATTGCAGCTTAGGACAACAAGGAGGGAGCTCATATCCTATAGTGTACAGTGTTATAAGTTATCACGTGCACTTTATAGCACAGCTTAGTGTTTATAACTGACTTGACCAAGTGGTGTTTAATCATGGTCCAAAATCATTCAACAGCTTTGCACTTGTGGTCTCCCTCCATTGTCCAAGAAAAACAGATTTCCAAGTCTGTGGAAGGAAATTAACTATTTGAAACTGTGGCTTAGTTTAAAACGTGGTGGTTTCTCTTTTTGTACTGGCTTTAAAAGGTGGGTAAGTAGCATGCTTGGGGCTCACGTGCAGAGTCCTTGTGAGGACTGTCCTTGGATGTGAATAATCATCTGGATTTCACTGTACACCAGAAGGAAAGGGAATGAATGATGTTTGGTCAGCCATAAATGAAGCAAAGCTTTAAGATGAGGTGTAAGACAGGAAGTGCAGTTCGATAGAGTGTCACTGGGAACAAGTTTGTAGAGGGTTTCTTTTGGTCTTGTTTTAAAGCAAAACAGTAACAGGATGGTGATTTTGAATAGGATTCAGAGATGAGGAGGCTGTGTAAGTGATGGAGTTTACACAAATCCTTGATGCATGGAGAGGAAAAGAATGGTCTAAAGCACCTGAAGCAAACTAAGCACATCTTGCCTGGCTCACAGTAGTCCGACCAGGGGAGAACTGTGCTGGCAGAGAGGCTTACAAGGAAACTGTGGAGCGACTTAATGAATTGCCCACTTTCATGCAACCCTGCCTCCTTAGGGCTTTCTGAATGCTCCCTTCTTGCAACAAAATACATCTAACAGAGAAGAGATGTGGGATGGGAATGGGGTAAGGGATTATCTCTTACGTAATAGAGAAAGAGACTTTGCTAAGGAAAGATCCCTTTCGTAAAGAGGCTTGCCTCTAGTGTGAGAGGATCGAACACAACTGCTCTGTGCTAGGTAGGCAAATATTTACAAAGTAAGCATACTCGACAGTGAGTTTTCCAATTGGCATTTAGCAGAATTCATCTTTGCTCTAGATATCTGCCACTCTGTGATCCCTCCAGAAATCATGTGAGCCCTGGGTATAGTAGGGGACTTTTTCCATACTGTTCTAGCTGTTTGTACCTCTGAACTACATTTGTGGGTATTTCCTAGAGGACAAAGGGCTTAAAACTTTTTTTTCAATGTCAGACAAGGTTTAACAGCTGCTTTAGAGCCGCAGCTCAGGGTAAAGCAAGAGTTGCTTGCTGCTGGGGCTTGGCCCAAGTCCTGGAGTTGTTGTATGGAGAATACTGAGGAGATGGTGTATAGCTTCCTGATTGTATTGTCAGCTCTGCATCAGACTGCCTTTCTGCTGGACAGTGGAAATCACCATATTATAATAATAAATAATAATATAATAATGGCCAGACTTCACGAACGAAGATCTGTGGAAGGTCTTTGTACACCTTCCAGCCTGCGCATTGGATTTATTTTAGGTGGGACACAGTGCGCGCGGAACTGAGCCCACCCTTTAATCCTGAGGTTCATCTGCCGGGGCCAAGCAAGCTTGGACAGTGGCAGTGAGGTCCTCAGGACGTAGGTGGATCGCCTTACAGGGCTAACGGGCTCCACCTACCCGGGGAGTGTCCCCGACCGGGAATCGAACCCGGGCCTCGGCAGTTACAGTGCCGTATCCTTAACCACTAGACCACCAGGGGCACCATATTAATAATAAAGGAATAAATTCATATTCCACCATAAGCTGAAAGTGTAGGGTTCTCTCACACCCCACCCTCCGTCCACTCCCTTCAATGCAGATTTCTCCTTGGTAGGTGCAGTCAGAACTAGTCCTGAAAACTTTTCTTTGTGATTTCTGCTGCTCTCTCAAAGGTATTGGATATGTTGTATCAAAGGCAAAAAGTGTTTTTTCCCAGAATTGGGTTTCTCATTTCCCCCCAGATATATTCAGTTCCGTTCACTCTAAATAGTCCTTTAATATCTGCATGTTTTCATGTCAAAAGACATGCAGGTACCACCGAAGCTCTCTCAACTGTGGGCTGATTAAATATTTAACTTGTGTGTGTACGTGTGATGTAATGAAGGTGGCTAAATTTTAGTGTTTAGAGTGTTTACAATAAAAATGGACAGAGATAACGCCCAAAAATTTGCAAGTTGACTCTGCAGGTCAAAAAGATGTTTTCCAGTTCATGGGTGGAAGTATAAGCAGCATTGTGTGAGTGGGTCCAGAAAATCCCAAATTTGCTAGAACTGCTACCACCTAGTGGTGGCTGCCTCCATTGTAAAATATAGGACTAGCTGGGGTTATTTCAGTTAATGTAGGGAAAGTATTAAATCATCAGCTTATCTGACTGATAATGCCAACTGCTTGTACAATATCCATTTCCAGTGCTCTGTCTGCTCCAGTTTTGAGGATTATTTATGTGATGTGTTTTCTGACACTTCTCTTGGGATGTCAGGAATGTTTGTCAATAAACACTTGCTTTAGCCACAAAATAGTTTTCATTACACCCTGTTTAATAGCTCCTTAATGTGTCAGGCTCTACTGTTTATTCCACTGTATTTCCAGGAAAACAGAAAACCAAGGGAAAAAAAGAGTCAAACCAACAATCCCCCCACCTTGATCTGTATCTTCTGTTTAGCTGAGATTTCCCACATTTGGCATCTCTCTTCATCGTTTGGCTTGTGTATGCAGGAAAGCAGTTTCCTCCTCTTTCTTTTTCTTGCCACCTATAAAAGATTAAGCGGATTCTTCTGACTGGGCTGACCAAAGACTGCAACTTGAATTGTAAATACACTTTAGCAAAATAGTCTTTTCTTTCCACAGTTTGAAGGAAAAATGATTTTGGCTACCACTATAGAGTGGTTTCTTTCATGCAAGCTGTAAAGTTTTTGGATTCTCATATTGAGTCCTTGAGGTTTTGCTTATGAATACATCTCATGAGAAGTTCTTTTTTTCCCAGGAGCTGATGAGGCAGCAGCTGAGTTACCAGTGGTTGTTTTGTGTTGCCTTCTTCCATACATCCTTACCTCCCAGCTCTTCTCCTCTCTCCCTCTTACCTTGTGCATCTTTTTTGACTCTGCTGTCAGAATTGACGTCATAAAATAGTGTCACCTTCTTATTTTCATTTTGAAGGAGTGACACAAACTCTGGTTGTCCATGACAAGGTAATGTATTCTGCTCCCACAGTTGCTGAAGAAGTGGTGGTGGGTGGGAGCCTTGGCAAGGGGATTTCTCCACTCTTGTCCTCTTACTTCACCAAGTGTAAATATCTGTGCGTTAGAAATGGACCAGAAAGCATTTTACATCCTTAGTTAGTGAAAGATATGAAAGGACCAAAAGAAACGGCAGGCCTTTCACGTGCATCCTGTTTCCTTCACTGGCTGGAATCAAGTGACTGCTCTGCAACATAAATCAACAAAATTCTGGATATGGGAATTATCCGTCTGAGAGGAGCTCAGCCTCTCTGGGGGGATGTTTGCCCAGATCCAAAGGCTCAGTCAAAATCCTCCTGCTTGTGTAAGATACAAGTCTGTTTGAGTTCTATGGCCTGTAGGGTTTCTGTTCCTGCAGATAGGCATGTAAGTGGGGAAAAAAACATAATCTAGGCCAGGCTTTACCTCTGCTGGATTGGATGAAACAGCTACCAGTGCAGGACTACCCTTGCAGTTGTCCCTTGCACTGCAGGAGAAATCCCACACCAGACCTGACACAATTGTCTTCATGAGTGTTTACCACACACCTTCACAGCAACGCTGCTGCTATTCCAGTTCATCGGAAGCAGAGCTGGGCTGAATTCTCACCCATCCCCAGACAACCAAGATTTGTGCAGAGCAGCTCACTTTTTTGCCAGCTGCAAAACTAACTGTGCAGGTTGGGGATAACCACGGAGCGGCTCAGCTAGTCAGGAACTGCCACTTTACATGAAGCACATGCATGAAGTTTCGTAAGGGGCCTGTGACACTCCTTCTTGACAAAGCAGAAAGCACATCTGGTTTGTGCAGGTAAGAAGGAAGAGTGCTCCCCCAAGCACGTACACGTATCAACATGTTCCTGGCTACATCACTACCTGAGTTTTGAATGTGTTCCTTCAGAGGTGCTGGGCCAGCTTCAGAAGAGAAAACCTGTGTATGTCCATGTTCCCAGAATCTGGAGTGGTCTGTGCCCTTTGTGAAGGCACATTGTTTTAAGAGGTCTTTTTTTTCTTGATGTCGACCTCATCTGTTTGCCTGTGCTAGTAAGGCAGCATCACTTATCTGTGGACCACCTATCCCTTGAAGTGTTACCTCTTGTGCAGGAAAATGCAGTTGCGGGTCAGCCCTGGGAAGGGGCCCAGGGCACAGAGGAGAGGAAAGAAGGAGACAGAGTTCAAGTACAGTTCACTGAAGAATGAGTATACTGTAAAAAAAATATTTTTTTTGTAAATACTGGAAGCAGAAGAAGAAAAAGGGGAAAATTGGAAAGCCATGCATAATAAATGACCTGTTGAATGTAAAAGTTGGGACTTTTGTATTGAGAGTTTTAAGACATACTGGGTTTGGCTTGCTCTTACTTGAGTGAATCTGGTGGATATCCTCCTCGCTCACTTTGCTCATGATATTTCCTGTTGAAAAAAATCAGGAAAAAACTTATTCTTCATCTACTGTGTTCTGTTTGGTCAATAAAGAGTTACGGAATACATCTTTGGGTACAATAAAAGAGGAGCTTTCTCTCATCTCAGTTTCCTTTTGCTCTTCACTGGTCTCCATCCTAACAGAGCTCACACGATTTCCTGCTCCACTCCCTAATGAACCCCCTCTGTGCTGTGCTTGCAGCCTTTCTTTGGCCTAACACACATCCCCTCAGGGGAGCATTTCCTGACCTTGCAGGGGATGAGACAGGGCAGCCCACATCTGCCAGGAGGTGCCCCTCGCTTTGCTGAGGGGGAGCAGTGATGGCAGGAGTACAGCACCTGGTTTAGGTGCTTTCTCTTGCTGTTACTTCAAGGTCTTCATCCGCTTTGCTGTCCCTTTTTTGTCTCTGTCCATCTTCCACTGGCAACCAAAGACAGCTGTGGAGGAAACTCCTCTTCCCTGTTGTTTCCATTCCCTCCTTCCCTAGCCTGAAGGGAGCATGATTACAAAATCACTTTAGTGCAACATAAACCTGTACTCTGGTGAAAAAGACCCTGTATGAACATTAGGGCCATGCAAGGGCTGGGGTAGAAGTGGGTAGCCAAGGAAAGACAAAGACCCTTCCCACAGCAGCAGGGAGTCACATCTTTTGCTTTTAATCCTTCCTTTCATCCCTGCTCATGGGCCAAAGTGAGACACTGCTGGTGAGAGCCAGATGTGCTTGTGGAAGAAGACAGCAGGCAGGAACCCATGGCCATGCTTCCTTTTTAAACATCTTTTCTGTATTGATATGGCCTGAGTTTGTCTTCTGGGCTCACTCCCTTGCCTGTGCTGGCAGCTGTGAGACCTGGCTACCTGGGTGTAATCAGGAGCACCATGCGTGGGCCTGGCTTCTCATTCATGCCCCATTCATGCCCAAAAGCTCCCATTTGTCTGGCTCATGGAGCAGTGCTTCCCCTTAATTATTATGCATTGGCATTTCAGATTTTTCTTCAAGGTCTTCATCCGTCTCTCTCTCTTTCTCTCTCTCTCTTTTTTTTTTTAATGATAGCGCTTTTTTTTATTTTTTTGCTTTAATATAGCCAAGAGATAATCAGCAAGTCAAAACACAGAATTCAAATGGAGATTCATAGGACACTTGTAGGTGACCTGTGTTTTCAGATGCCCCCATCCTCGAATTCTGTAGCATTATACACAGCTTATGGCTTGCTTGCGTGTTTTAATGGGCAGATAATTAGATAAGCAATGAACTTTGTGGAAGGCTTTTGTGTAATCCCCTGTCTGTGTAAACGGATCTGTTTTGATTAAAAGGTGAGATTATTTTTTTCGACAGGTCACTTCTCCCCCTTCCACCCCCCCAAGAAATAGCATATAGATTATGGTGCACTATTAAGTGATTGTTCACTATCACCGGAAACGCTGCTGTGCTTTGACATTTGTTTAATGGCCATTTATGATCACTAGTGCGAGGAGATGGGGTCAGTGCAAATCATGTTGCAAGATTACATTTGAACTAATGAATGCCTGAGAACTATCTTCTTATCTTCTGTCATTGCTCTTTGCTTATAAAAAAAACCCGTGTGATAGGAAATCTAGGCAATTTGGAGACAAACACATGTTGTACTTTGTCAAACAGAGAACTTAAACTGCTCTTCTAGAGTTTCTAAATCCCTGTAGTTACTCAGCAGCTCTCGGGCTTGCAGATGAATGTTGAAATGCCTGTTAGGTTGTGGAGTTCCTTGGCTGCATGCTGTCAACAAGAAGGAGGTGGGGTGGAGGAGTTAAAGCAAAGGAAAGTTTCAGCTTTCAGAAAGCACAACTTGCAAAGTTCATGTCCTGGAACAGTTGCTGGAAAGTGGCCCTGGGGATGCAGTTACTTGCCGTGCATCATCATCAGCTTTGGCGTCCAGAGCCAGTCACTTTATTTCCTATTTACGAGTACACTATTTGTGTAGAGCTTGGAGGGGGTACAGCTCCAGCCCTCTGTCCTCCTTAAACACCTTATCTGTTTTAATTTTTTTGACATTTGTTATGTCTTCAGCGACATTAATGCTACAGACCAGTAAGGAAGCAGAAGACATCATTAAAGATCACATCTTGTGACTTTTGCCTTCTGGTTCGGGTAATTGTGAAACAGCAAAGGGTGCTGCCCTGTTACTGCCCCTTGGCTTTGTGTTTTGGTTCCAAGTGGCATATTGGAGACCCAGGTGTGGATGAACTTCTGCATCTTTCGCTTTTATGGTGTGTACCCAAGTTTTTAAACCAACTTCTGTGTTACTGCCTGCACTAACCTCTAGCATTTAATTGTACCAGTTGGTTGGATGAGGCCTTTAAATTCCCTATGAAAAGCATTTCCTGCTACACATAAATTAGTTTGATTAATATGTGGGTGTATATTAGTTTGATCTATGTCCATATTTTTCATACACAAGTTTATTAATAATATATCCATGTGTCTCCACAGACAGTATATCCAGGGAGCAGTATTTGTGCTAGTAGTGACCTCAACTCTTCATTGGTGTTTCAGTATTTTGTGTTCTCTGGTAAAAGTGATTATATTTAAAAATTACTTCAAGAAACTGCCAAGATTGTGAGTGTATTTTGGAAAAGAAAGCATTTTGTTACAGATTTTGTATAATCTTGTTAATTGGGTTCTGCAGTGTTTTGATCTCTTTTCAGTTTTAAGTTACTGGCCTGGGTCACAGATAAGAGAAACATCTGTTGGGATGCTTGATCAGAAGCAATGCTTGTGGGTCCTTGTGAGGCCTTTCCACTGATAGTTGGGAATTATCAGAGAGCATCCCACTGAAAGTTTCTCTCTGTTTCCTTGCAGACAGCCAGGCTGATGCAGAGGCACTAGCTACAGGAAACAAAGTCTTGAACCTGACCTACTGCGAGAAGGAGCAGTCAGAGGAAATGACAGAGCTACCAGAGAGTGAGTGCGGCCCCAAGGAGGAGCAAAAGGCTGACTCCCTTCTGGTAGAAGAGGATGCCGAAGAAAAAGTGGATGGATATGAAGAGGGCCCCGAGGAAGATTCTGTAAGTAACAAAAGTCTTGACCTCAATTTTGCCAGCAAATTAATGGACTTCAAGCTGGCAGAGAGTGACCAGAGCGCAGGCAGCAGTTCTCAGACTGAAAGGAAACATGCCTGTGACATTTGTGGCAAAACCTTCAAGTTTGCTGGCACTCTTAGCCGTCACAAAAAGGCCCACATTCGTGAGGACAGAAAGGATGAAAGGAGCAGTGAGGATGAAAGCAAAAGCATTCAGGATGATGCAGGAGCTCCCTCGATGCAGGACTCTGGTCTTGAGCAGGAAGAGTCTCCGTTGGACTTGAAGGTAGTGGAGTCTCCTGTGGACTGTGAGGCAACAGGAAAGGAGAATGAAGAGAGCGAAAGCATCTCTGAGGGGGAAGGCACAGAGAGAAAGTCCACTGAGAAGAGCAGTGATGACAAAAAACCAAAGACTGATGGGGCTAAGAGTACTGCAAAAGCAGACAAAAGAAAGAAAGTCTGTACTGTGTGCAACAAGCGTTTCTGGTCTCTGCAAGATCTGACGCGACATATGCGGTCTCATACAGGTAAGAGGAGGCTTGAGAGCAGAACAGAACATGAGCAGGTCTGTCACCAGACTGAGGCATCTGCTCTGTAGGTCCACGGTGGCTGCTAGCACTTGAGGTTGGAGACACTGCTTTTAGTCCTATAGGTATCTGCAAGGTGTCTTCTCTGCCCCAATCCCCCATGCTGCATACAAAGCCTATGGAGAGAGCAGGAATTGCCACCATTGTCTTATCTTCAATTCCCAAACTTTTGCCTCATGCTTGCTTGCAGAGTTTAGAGGTGAGGGCAAGTGTGGAGATCCCTGGGAAGTTGTTCTGTCCAGCTTCTGACTCCCTTCTTACCATGCCAAGTGTGTGTGGTTTTACCTCTTCCCAGTATTTTGACAAGCAGTGGAGAAACCTGTCCTTATGTGGTAAGAGTTGATCTCAGAGTGGAGGTTTAGAGATTTAGAGATATAGAGATAGCCTGGTTTTGTCTGATTATCTAAGCCTGATATGGGTAACGTGCTGGTGATCCATGTGACCTGCTGCTTGGGTGAAAGGCAAAGCTACAGTGGGCACTTGGGCAGGGAAGGTGGAACACAGGTAGTAAAATGTTTGTCTGATGACTTGACGGGGCAGTGGGATTGCTTTATGTGATATGCAGATTGCAGCAGTGCCTTGCAAGTGAGGTGAAACCACGAGGCAGCTCAGAGGTGAATTAATCATTCATCCTTATTAATGCATCCTTATTAGTTATGTATTTTGCCTGCTGGCGAGCTGCTCTGACGTGGGAAAACTAATGTAGTTTGACATTTTGTATCTTTTGAAGGTGCTCTCTGCTGAAGACAAGATCTTCAAGATTAACAAAATGTTTGTTCTGTAATTGATAGGGATTTTTAGTAAACTTCACCGAAGAGTAGAGCCTGAACTAGACTGCAGCCCTTCTAAATCATAAATATTGACCTATTGAGTGTGTTTTCTTCTGGCATTGAACCACAAGTGAAACAGAGGACAGGTTCTATTCTTGTGCCTATTTTCATGCTAGTGCAGAAGCTTTGGGAAATGTTAATATCTCAAGTACTGAGCTTTACCCCCAGAGGATGTGTGCCCGTGGAGATTCCCATACTCTCTGTTTTAATTGTTTTTATTGCCTGCTGAGTTATGTGGGCCTTGTCAGGACGTTCCTTTCCTATTTGTTTCTCTTTCTTGTTTGACACTGAAGGATATTTTAGCTTAGAATAGATGTGGAATAGGAACCTGGGACAGTGTTTTCTTCAAATTTAATAAATACCACCGACCCCCATGGTCAGATCAATGTATTTTCAGCTACGGATTTTGCACCAGTACTGTGGGTTGACTCTCCTCTTTCTCTTGTTCCCACTTGTTCAGGTTGCACTTTGCTTATACTTCAGTTTAAATGTGTGGGTTTTTTAAAGATAACTGTAAGGTTTTGGAGTTTGTTTACTCAGAAGAGGAATGTTTGGGACACGCTGAAGTGTGCAAGAAACCTGTGCCTTCCTACTGCATGGCAGTTGTGCTGGAAATTTTGGCTTTTGGCTGAAAATGCTCCTGGAGAGCTCTACCCACCCTTGATAGCAGGTGCCTGCACAGAGCACTGGAGAGGAGCATTTCTAAGGAGCATCAGGCTTCCCAGGGACAACACAACTTGTACTCGCACATTTCAGCCAATCCCCTCAAGTTTGTACTGGCTTTTCTTTTAGTGATCCCAAGCATTATTAAATGTGAGTAATGAGCCACAGGTGCCTCATTCCAATCCTCATTGGCCCAAGATGGTGTCTTGAGGGAATTGCAGCACTGAAAACTCTTGTAAGAGGTGCAGTTGGAAAGAGAGGATGGGTTGGGGAGGTGGAGTTGGAAAGGGAAAGATGAGTTGGGATGGGACCTTTGGTCAGGGCAGCCTGGGGCACTGTGTTTGGTTGGGACTTCAGGCAAATTTTGTCTGTGGGTCTGTGGCCGCTTTGTTTTCCAATGAGTTCATGCTTAGGGAAGTATTCAAGCATCTCAGGTGCAAAAAGTAGCTCTGAGATCACAGCAATCTCCCTGATTACAGCAGAGAATGCCTGCAGATGCTCTGTAGCTTAAGATTGCAAAATAAGAGGAAGAATTTTGTCCTGCAAGTAGCGTTTCTGGAATGTCTGAGGAGAGTTTTTTTAGGGGTTTCACATGTCACAGCTGTCCTAAAGCACTAGTGGGCTGAGGAACACCAGCAACTCTGTAAATAACATCCAGAGGCAGGCATTTTTCACTTGGTCAGTAAATTTTGACCACCTCTACCAAGCACATTCCATGTGTCCTATGAATACCTGACTAGTCTAGGTTCTTTAGCTGTTCTGTGCCCACTTTGGAATGTGGTATACTGTTTTCTGCTTCACGGAAAGAGGGGCTGTTGTGGCAAGGGTAATTCCTGACAGCCGGTCTTTGATGTCAGTGATTGACTTGCACATTTCATCCTTGCCCATCTGTCAGCATCTAAGAGAGAGGAAGATGATTTCTCATGTGCTGTTGACCACAGTTACCTGGGCTGTATCCTCATCCTTCCATCCAGAGGTTGACTGCAAACTTCTTCCAGGAAAGTTGCAGATTAAATTCAACAGGATGCTAATGAGCACCTGGTGCTTATAGTCTTCCTCCCTCCTTAGTGCCGGGCCTTGCCAAGCTTGTAGCTGTCTCAAGACATGTAGTTTTGATTTTTCATGTGTGCTATAGGCAATGGATCTGTATTCCTGCATGCACTCCGTCAGCTAGCTTGCTAGAACAGAAGCAAAGTATCAGCATAAATGTGACATCCATGTTTGATATGGTTCTGAATTTACAAAGGGCAGAGTGTTTTGCACTGCTTGAAACAAGAGGGAGGCACATTTGTGACCTTACAGCTGATTTTGCCTTTTAATTCTCTTCTAGGTGAGAGACCTTACAAGTGTCAAACCTGTGAACGGACCTTCACTCTGAAGCACAGCCTGGTTCGTCACCAGCGCATACACCAGAAAGTCAAAAATGCCCGAAACCACGGGAAGGAGAGTGACAAGGAGGAGACCCAGTCGAGGTGTGGAGAAGACAGTGAAAATGAGTCCAATCACAGTGGCACCAACCCCGTCTCAGAAAACGAGTGTGACTCCGTGGGGGCTGTGGGTAGCCATACACCCCTCATGGGAAGCCGAAATGAGTCCCTGGCCAGCACGGTCATGGACTCCCCCTGCGGAGAGGAGAGGAGTGGCACCTGCCTCATGGAGCCCACCAAGAGCGTGCAGAAACAGACCACAAAAGACCAGGAACCTCGGGGTGGCTCCGAGCACGAGAGGCCCTCAGGTTTCATTCAAGACTTGCTGGAGATGCACAACACACCATCTCCCATGAATCACATCCTTGCCCCTGCAGACAGTGCACCTCAGCTCTTGGGGGTTGAATGACTTGCTAGGAGGTTGGACCCGTCCCAGCAGGCAAACTGAAGCCAGCAGAGCAAGGTTTCTGGAGTCTAGTTTTGGAAGAGCGACCTACAGCTACGGGGAGAGTATGGCAGACTGGATGCGGTGCCATATGCCTTTCAGTATAATAATGCAAGAGACTACAGTATATACTGATTTTTGAGTGCCTTACTACTTTATTAGATCTTTTGGTATTATAGATTTTTTCAAAAATGATTTTAATATTTTAAAGAATTATTTGGAGAGGACCCTTTTTCATTTAAGCATTAATGTTACCTTTTGTATTGGTGTGTGTGAGCTTGTTCTTGTATATCTGTGATAGTCGCTGTGTTTGTTCTCTGAGCTGGAAATGGGGGCAGTGGGGTGGGAGGCCCTTGGATACCACAGCCAATAACTGGAAGAAAAATGATGTGAATTTCATATGGAATAGTCAGAGGAGATGCAGAGGAGATGTTGATTTATTGTTTTTTCTCAGTAGATGTTCTTGCATTTGCCACACGGTGGAGCATTAAGCCTGTTCGAGGCCTGAACAACGTGGCAGTTGAAGTTGTTCAAAGTGGTTCAAGCCAAAAGCAGGAAACACAATGAATTTCAACCTCATGCTTGTTTCCACTTTTCAGCATTAGAAATGGTCTTCTGAATCCTAGGGGTTTTTTCTGGCCGTCATGAACTGAGCGTGTATACAGAGAAGAGTTACATAGCAGCGTAACCTATGGAAATTATGCACCTGCTGTTACATATGTTTGATTTGCTTCAGTATATTATTATTATTTTATTATTATTTTATAAATCCATCAGTTCGCTTGTCTCTGCAGTCAGCAGAAACCAATGGGCAATATTTGCCCACGGAGATGCGTAGCGCAGCTTGGATCCCCTCTCCAAGTGTTTTTGACTTAACGCTTTCACCAGCTCCTCCTCCTCCTCCTCCTGCTCCTCCTCCTCCTCCTCCTGTGTTGCAGCTCTTCCACTGTACTTTAAATGAAACCCTTCCTCTGACTAGAGAGTCAAGTGGAGGCCAGCGAGGTATCGTCCCACCTGTGCAGGGGTACATCTCACTCGTGGTGGGGTGCGAGTGTGTGCGTGTGGGTGCGTGTGTGCGTATCGGGGACAGGTGTGCGAGGACGGGGCCGCGCCAGGCCCCCCCAAGTGCATGAGAAAGGCACTGCGAGTGCTGGATTAGTCTTGTTGCAGTCACATCAGTGACAGCGTGCATTACTTAAAGAGCAAAGTTATTCCGTCTTCCAGTTGAAAGCAGGAGAGAAATGCGAGCCTTACCCTCATCTTGCTACTGTCACGTTCTAGAGCAAGAAAATACTACTGGTAATAAAATTACAGATATACAACATGTTAAAAATAAATAAAATAAATTAAAAAAAAAAATTAAATTCTTCCTGAGATTTTGGGGTTGATGCTTGAAGACTTGAGGTGTGCGTCTAAATTTCATATCAGTAATTTAACCCCTTTGATGCTGGCAGCTGGAATTTCTCCGTATGGCTCCTGTTGCCGGCAACAGGTGACGCTCTGGCCACCAATATTGAAGGGGTTAAGCGAAATGTATCCTACTGTAGCTGCGCATTTTTAGGAGTGCACAGCATTTTTGTTGTCCTTGTTGTTGTTGTCGTTATTGTTGTTTGTTAATTGTCCTTCAGTCATGACCTCTGGGACAGACAGAGCCATAATAGCATTGCCGGAGCCTCACTGTGCTATTCCACCACTCCAGCCCAGCCCAGCCCAGCCCGCACTGTGACCCTCCCTCCTTTCCCCCCCGCAGAATTGCTTTTCCTGCTCTCACCAGACATGGAGGAAGTGGGCCTCGGACCCAGTCTATATTATATAATATATATATCTATATATATCTATCTATATATTAAAATTCTCGGAAAATTTCTGGAGACTGAAATCTCACTGTCCAGAATTCAAAGGAAGAGAAGCGTTCTTGAGTAATATTCTTGCAAATAGAATAAGAAGAAATGGTTGAGGTATATGTGATTTCTATTTTTTTGTGGTTGATTTTTTTTTTTCCTAATTTTTAAATAGGGATGTTTGAACCAGTTCTGAAACGAAGCTAATGCCAGATATAGATAAACCAATCACAACCAATGATTCATTTGAAACTCTACCCAG
>VYXB01006408.1:620354-645243 GCA_013397135.1 Pachyramphus minor | reverse complement strand
AAAAAAAAAAAAAAACAAAAAAAATCTTCTAAAATTCTTTTTCCTGAGTTGCAATGGACTTAACATGGAGATAATTCAATCACTACATTAAGCACTTGACTGTGAAAGCGCAAAAAAAAAATAAACAAAGGAAAAAAAAAAGAGAGAACCTTGTTTGAGGCTGTTGTGAAATAACTTTCGGGGGCTATGTGACAGTCTGATTCCATTTTCAGAACGATTCATCATCTTGTCTCTCTCTGTGTCTTTTTTCTCTCTTCTCTCTCTCCACGAAGGAATTTTAATCCTAGTGATTTCATCCCATGCAGGAAACAGTAATAAATGTGTAGAATTCATATTTTTCTAAAGGGAACTTTAACTGCTGCTACGAATTGTGTACAAGACTGGTTTATGCCACATGAACAGAGAATCACACATTTGTTTTGGTACTTTTATTCCTCTTTTTATTCAGTTGTACAGTACTTCCAAATTCAAAATAAAAAGTAAAACTTGTTCTGTATCAAACCATCTAAGCAATAAAATGTTATATTTAAAAATTATAGGTTATGAAATGGACGTGGCTCTTGTGCGTTTGTTGTAACTTGCTCTCAGACTTAGTTCTGCTGGAGGATGATGTACAAGCCAGAATTTATCTGTGCCAGTAGCATCAGCATTTGTCTTCCTTCGGTTGATCTGAGTTTGAGCTGCAGATGATTGCAGCACTCTGAAAATGCTTGTTCCATTTGCCCACCATTTTATGGTAGTCAAGCCTCTTTAAAATGCTGCTTTTCTCCTGGTGTAGTTCCTCAACGCAGCAGCCGAAGACAACAGGAAAGTACTTCGGTGCTGATTTTCCTGCATAGGCTTTGGGTCAGGGTTCTCTTTCCGTTTTTTTATTAATTGTAGCCCCGTGGTCACATAAGTGAGCGTCCTTCCAGCTGTGGTGATTAACACCGTATCACTTGCCTTCTGTATAAATTAAGTAGGTTTGTGCCACTGTAGTTTTCTTCTTGCATAAATGTTTATGGTTGTGAACTCTTTGGGGTGTATTCAAAAGCCACGTGCACGTGTCACAAAGAGAGAAATCCTTTGTTTTAGCCTGTCAGAGCTGCCTTAGTTGCATTTTATATGCCTTCCTATAAATAAAATGCATTTCACAGGACAGTGAGCCAAAGAATCATCTGAGTTGTGTATCCAGCTCTGGAGGCCAGGGAATTGCAGTGAGGCTGAAGCATGCCCATCTTCCTAAGTCCTGCTGCGATGACTCTTTCTGGCAGAGAATTGAACCAGGTTCAGAATGAGAGAGACAGACTTGGGGTGAACTGCTGCTGCTTTCCTCCCTCAAGCCTCCTGCACCTTTCTGACAGAGGTCAAAATTCCTCACAGCACTTCTTCTGGTGAGGAGCTGGTCCCTCATCCCTTAAGAGGGCCAGGTTCAAAGAAAAGCTGTCAGCTAGCCAGCTCTGCCCCAAACTGAGGTTACCTGATGAAGTGGGGCTCTGTGAATGCTCTCTGGGTGGGCTGAGGGGGTCGAGGCATATTTCTGAGGGAGGAAACCAGCAGAAAATAAATTTTCCCTTTCCCACCCAACTGACCTGTGCTTCCTCTCTTCTCGTGAGACTGATGGGAAGCTTGCATCCAAGTGTGGGGACCTGTCAGGAGGTGTAAAATCAAATGGGATGAGTTTATGTGGCTAGGAAGTGACTCTGATTAGTTACTTACGAAATGGATGACTTAGCACTTGGTTATTGGCCATGGAAGGGTTTAATTGCTGTGCCCAGCCCTTTTCTCCTTTTACCTCAATTTGCACTGACTATTCACAAGTTGGGAATTTCCCTGCTCCTCTTGCCTTTGACAGGGTAACACCCGGCAGGGTCAGCTGAACTTTGCTCCTTGCTGGCATTTCTCTTTCCCTTTTCTGCCTTCACTCATCCCTGCACCAACTCCAGTGGTAGATCTGGCCTCAAACATCAGGTTATCAGAGGTGGGGAGGTGGTGGTGGTGGTGGCCCCTCCAACTTGCTGCTTCCTTGCCTCATTCCCTAAAGATTTTTTTCCCCACTGTATTTAAAGGTAAAGCTGCAGGTTAATTCTCCACGTGGACAGAGTGGCACACCCCCTGTGTTGTGGATCTGTCTCACATCAGTGCCTCAGGCGTGAAGGCCGCATACTTAGCCCAGAGCATTAAGGTTTGGAGAAGATGTAAGTCCTGTGCCACCACAGGGATGCCTTGGCAGCAAGGGGCACCAGGAGAGTGAGGTTTTTTTCCAAGTGTGGAGTATGAAGCTGTCAGCTGTGGGAATGGGCTGGAGAGATAGCAGGATTGCATAAAAACTGGCTGTCCCAAAGCAGGATACAGACCCTGGTTGGAGCATCTTTTTCATTTTTACTGCTACTAATTGCAAATAGTTAAAGAGAAAGGAATAAAGGTATTTGCTTTCCATTATCCAGCGGTCACAAAGTAGGCAGAATCTGAGGGATGGGAGGGCTGAATGCCTATGCCAAGGTCTTCAGAAAGTGAGTACAATGAGAAATAATCTGCTGTTGACAACATACTGTTTTAGCCTGTTGTGTTGAAAAAAAGCCTTTCTCAAACAAAATTGGTCAAACAAAACAATTCAACTAACAAAGGTGGCAAGGGGCAAAACCGTACTTGAAACTTTTCCCTTTTCTCCAGTTTCTGGTTCAGAGAGTCACACATACCATATTCTTTAGGCCTTTGTGTAGAGTTACAACGGGATTGAAAATGACACTTTTAGGAACCCTGAGGTTTAGGAGACACAACCCCAGCACAGCATAAGCAGCACTTTCTGTATGTCAGTATAAGAGGTGCCATTTTTGATCACCCACTCTGACAAATGCAGGAAAAGAAGAACATGGAGAAATGCATTGGATTGTTCAATCAGTACATCTCTTAACTGCTGGACTGTGCAAAAAGGGGCGACACCAGCATTTCCAAGAATGTGAGTACTGGAGTAGCCAGCATCAGGGAGGGAAATGAGTAAAACCTGTACAATGCACCAGCATCTTCTGGTGTTGTGGGTCACCTGAGCTTCCAGCCAAGGAGCTGCATAAAAAATTTCCCCCCCATATTCCCCTTCCTTGGCACTAACTGTAATCACCTGTGCAGGGGAGGGACTGTGTTGCAACAGTGAAAGGGGCAATGAGGGGGATGCTGGGTTTTGTGCTCTGATCTGTTAAAATAAAGGAATTGACTTGGGGGATTTTGAAAACCTCCTTCAGGTCAGGGAGAAGCTGAATGTTTAATGAGAAACAGTCCAAGGTTTGGGGAAGGGGGAAGAGTGTGTGTAGGAAAAGGTATGTATCTAGCCTAAGAGAGATGGCATGATTTGACTTGGTATCTGCATCTTGGGTTGCCTGTGCAGTGTCTGACCTGGGGACGTCGCCTGGCTGTGTGTGCACTGCAGGTTGGTGGCATATCACACATTTCAGTGTGGTGACCCCTGGACTTGGAGTCCTGGATGTGCTCTGGAGTTCCTGGGTTTGGCCTCCAGCCCCACACTGGAGCTGTGCTCCTTGCTCCATGTGCTCACATGCACATATAGGACACAGGAGAAACAAACATCCTGTTTGTTTCCAGATTGTTGTCACTATCTGGAAACTGGTGACTGCAGCTCCCTGCAGATTTGCTGCTGGATTTCCCAAGTGTTCGGAAATTAGTGCCATGCTGGATCATAGGGTTAGAGAAAATGGAAATATCCCTAAAGCGACAGGAGGTTCAGCACAGCTGGGATTCCTGAGCCAACAGCTCTGCTGAGCAGGTGTATGGTCACAACCTGTTGCTCTTGTTTTGAAGAGCATTAACAGGAAAAGTGGTTTGTTCACAGAGCCCCATCTATTACGTCTGAAGCACGTCCTGCAGATGCACAGACTTGAACTCAGCAAGCTCATACCTCTTGGCCTTTCTCAACATGACCTCAATGGTGTCTTTCGTAGTCCCCTCAGCTGAGGATTGTGTATTGCAAATGCAGTTTGAAAGGATGATTTATACCAAGCAAGCCCAAGGTGTTTCTCCCACACATTGAGTGGGTGTCAGACACAGGTGGTGTGTGCCCTTGGCCCCAGGACAAGTGAGCAACAAATTTGTCCAGTGGTACTCATGTGTTTGCTTGGGAATTATTAGAGGACTGTGAGGGGGCACAGCATAGGGAGGAGTGCTCTGGGACAGAATAATTTAGGATGTCTCACCAGCTGCACCTCTACAGGTGCAAAAGCTGAAAGAGCACCACCCCTGTGTGATGCCAGGACCTGTCAGTGGCTTCACCTGGGCAGGGAGGCCTATTTAAAGTAAGGGATGGGGTGAAGGTTAGGCTGTGAGCAAGAGTGTTATGTTTGTGAGTGGCAGCATGGTCAGCACTGTAAAAAGATGTTTATGAAACTGTTTTTCCAGAAGTACTTTTTTTTAAAAAAGGAAATCTAGTGGTTTTGTACTTGGGAGAAATAGAGTGGAGAGTCAGAGGGCAGCTGGCCTGCTCCAAGACAGCAGTGAAGACAGAGCCTGCTGGCAAGTTACTGCACAGAATGGGATGCCCAATAGATACAGGAGAATCTGCCTTGCTGTTGATATATGCAAGTGTCACCTCAGGTAAGTGGCATATAACCTGCACATACATGCCAGAGTGTTAATGGGGTGTCCGACAGACAGTAAACTTGATTTCTCTAAGGAAATGAAAACCTTCAGAGTATTGCTAGGTAAGGTCCCAAGATGCCTTCATTTCAGGGTGCATCTGAAATCACCCTGTAGAGGTGAAACTAAATGGAGCTGAGAAGCATTGTTGAGTCTTTCCTAAAATTCTAGTATTGCCTCCTACTTTCAGTTCTCAAGTCCCCCCTCAGCCTAAAAAAAGACCCTCACAAAAGGGAAGCAGATTTTTTTAATATATTAAACAGGAGTAAGTGGGAAGGCTCCTCTGGCTCACCCAACCTCACTGTGTAATGCGGTAAACGTTGTAGCAACCCTCTGAGTAGCAGGAACTGAAAATAGCTTTCTCCTTTGCTGTGCTAGTTTATTTCTCCTGTGCCAGATTTGTCTCTTGTTTGTCAGGGAAAACTGCCAGGAGTGTATGAGGAAACTCTGGACGATGGGTGTTTGGAATACGCTGTTGTGAAAGCGCTTGAACTTCTCTAGAGCCTTTCAGCAGAGGGTTGAGAAGCTGCTTACGAACATCAGTTAATGGGAGGCTGTAAATAAGAGAAATCTGCTGGAGAAAAGGCTTTTCATCATGAAAGGCCTGATCTGTTTTCATAATCTCAGAGGCAGAAGTTAATGCAGTAAAGGCCAGTGTGGCTGTGGGCTGACTTTCCATCGGTAATTTTTAGCCTGTAACCACACGTGGAGCGCTGCCGTGCTGCTCATAAAAATGTGTGAAGGTTAGGACAAAATGTCAGCCAAAGGGTCGGTGGCTCTACTACAGGGCATGACCTGAGCAGCTGGGGCATGAGGAACAGCAAAACATGCCTCTTGGCAGCAAATGTGCAAAGAAATGGTCCTTCCTGAATGCTTGCACACAGGACTATCAGCCCCTGCCCCCAGACAGGGAGTGGGTGCAGGAACAAGATCAGTTACATTTGGGTAACTAAAGCAATTGATATGTTAACCTTCCTCCCAGCTCCTGATAGCACAGAGAATGACAGCTTAGGTTTGTTTTAAATGAGCAGCATCTGATTTCTAATGAATCTGCACCCAAAAGAAATATTTGTATCTTATTTTTGGATGATGGTAGTGCTACTTGTGAGATGTGGGCTTGCTTTGACCAGTATTTCTCCCAAGTACTAGCAACTCACGCTTTACCACATGACCTGTGCTTGGGAATGGGAAAGTGACCAGGTAAAACCTGGCTCTAGACAAAAAATTTAACCTTTGTTATTGCTGTTTTCCTCTAATTCTAGTGAAGCACAGCCCCTCTTGATGCACAGGGCTCCCAGAGAGCAGCTGGGGAGGAGGTAGCACATGGCCTCCCATGTTCTACCACATGCACTGCTGCTGAGTGGGATCCAATATTTCTGGATTTGTACGCTTTGCCAGAAAATCCGTTTTTGGTGACAGGATGGTTAACACCACTTCATCTGCTGCCTTCAAGATGCCTGTGTGACTGAGGCTTCAAGGTTACATGTAACAGGTCCATTATACTCCACAGCCAGAGAAAATCAGAGTATCAACCTGCCTGCATATACACAGCAGTCTGTGAAGTCTGCACCACAACACAGTGAGTTCAATTTCTGATCCTGTGTCAATATCTTTTGGAGTTAAAACCACAGGAGCTGTCTAGCACAGCCACCTGAGATACAGAGCCTGTTAGAAAATGAGCCAGGGTTGTAGGTGAGGGAAAGAGAGGGATTTGGAAAACTGAGCAACATGTGCACCCCATGGTAAAGTGTTCTGGCACAGGATGCAGAGCCACATACTGCCTTTAATGCACTTGACTATTACTTCTTGGTGAGTGCACCTCTTTTGTTCAGAAAAAGAGTTCAAAACTGTCAAAGAGTCTTTAGCAGCTGTAAAACACATCCTTAAAAATGAAGGTACTTAATTTGAACAACACTTAATTAAAAGTGATAGCAGCCTCTCCCCCAGTTCCTTCCACCAGTGTTTTACTGAACTGCAGCTGAGGGATGTTTTGCAGTTCGTTAGCAGATCACTGATGGCGAGTACTTATTCCCCCTGTAGCAAATCAGTGACATCTGGGTTGGTGCAATTCGGTAAATTCAGCAAAATAGGAATCAGGGGTGATGGCCCTTGGGGATTGTCACAGGAAGAAATGAGTAACCCCAAGGAGTGCTGCACCTAACTAATGGAACAGTAAGTGACACTCAGTGAGATGCTTTAAATGCAAGCCGATTGAGTTCAGTCTCAAGAGAACCTTGAGGGAACCTATCAGACTACTCGTACATGGAAAGGAGTGTAATTTTTAAAACACCAGCTAAATCCTATTTCATGCACCACCTTTCTGGTGCAGCCTAACAGCAAGATGTGCTTCCTGGTTTCCAGCTTGCTTGTAGCAGCAACAAGTTAGAACTAAGAGGACAAAATGTCATTTTAAGCTGTGAAAAATTAATTCCACTCTCCATGAATGAACCACTATTACAAACAACCAAGCATTAACTAAGTCTTAAATACTGGCTCTAAGGAAAATTATGCACTTCATAATCAACTGTTTTTAGGGTATTTAAACTTGCTTCTAAATATAACCTGTTATTTTGGTGACAATGTTTGCCACACTGTATGCAGCAGCCATCAGACACTATTTAAACTATAGCATTTCCTTTGCACTGGAAACCTAAAATAGGGTATTTCAAGACTTTCGTCCTTGCTAAAGAAAACAGTGTGTTCTTTCTTTTTCTCTCTTGAAAACTTAGGGGTGGAAAACTTGCCAGCTGAGGCTGGGATCAAGCATGCTGTCCTGGTAAGGTCATGTCCCCTACTTGCTTATGCAGTGCTGTGGATCCAGGCTCAGGCACGGAAGCTGCTTCCATGTTCTGAACAGTCTGGGCTCCTCGATCCAGCCTTCAAGGAAAAGCTGAATGGGAACTTATTTGTATCTGACTGCGGTCAAGGTGCACATGGGGTTAAAAGGTCCAATGTAATCCAACTCTAACCACAGGAAACCTGGCTGTGGGGCCAGCACCAGGACAGCAGATGGCAGAGGCAGTGTGTATGGAGCATTCCTATAAACCTTGCCTCTGCAACACCTTGCACTGACACTGCAAGTGGTTACAGCCCTGATGTTTTCTGGAAGTAAATGCAAGACACAACCACTTACAGCCTTTCTGACTTTAGGCTTTACATCTGGCAATTATTTTCTGAAAGGCACAGAAAAATACAGTGCTCAGATTTACTCTGGTGACCAAGATACAGCAAAGAATGATTAAGAAAGGCTAGACACAGTTGCTCTAACCCATCCATGTAGATGCTCCTCTTTGAGAAGGGGCTAAAACTCTCGTTTGTTATGAGGAGCAGTGGTCACAGGCTTGAGAGATCCCTCAGCTGGTAGATTTGGGTATTGCTGGCTGTAATAATTTCCATCTACTGAACCCAGTATTGTATTTTATCTCCAGGGTAAAGGCTTTAATCCCACATGCTCCACCACTGCAGCTTCATGTCTATGAAAATTACACTGTGCAGCTCCATTCAGGCCCTGCAGGGCAGGACTGAACCTTCTTTACTAGAATATACACTGTGAGATCATCTTGAAAGTCTCCCTTATTCAGACAACTGTGAGACTACTAAGTACATTACCTCCAAGTATTCTCTTTGCTGTGTGAAAGAACCAGCTCTTAAGTGGTTGTTTCATTATGTGACTTTAAGTGGCACAGAGAAAACTCAGTTAAGGCAGGACAAGTTTTGGTTTCCATGTCAGCTGAACAGAGAGAGAGAGGGAGGAGGAAAGGCAGGTTAAGTTTCAGCTTTTCCTCATCAGTTAAGGGACTGAAATGTTGTAATGCTGAAATACTACTGCATCTTGGCTAATACAAATTTATAGCCAAGACTACTAACATGAGGGGACAGAAAAGATAAGCAGATAGACAGCAATAACCGGTTTAGAAAGAAGAGATACCAAGATGAGATCTTAATAATCTATTTTGATCTTTTCAGGGAAAGATGAGGCAGGCTTCAAATTTCAGAGTTATTTTTATGTCTTCTCAGACCTAAAAATACATCAACACATCTGCTTTTAATTTTTCCCTTATTTATCCACAGATATAGTTCACAAATACAGGAGTACCAGCATCCTTTATTTTTAAGCCATTTTTGTTAGCTTTTTTCACCAGGAAGTCTTACCTTGTTCTGTTTGGATGCAATATACCTGCTGGAACTGCTACTTTCAGAATTACTGCTTGGAACGTCAGTGTTTATTTGGTCAGATAACAGCATTCATGGAAAAACCATAAGGACTTGGCCTTTTCAGAACCTTGTGCTTCAGCAACCTTTAAGCACCTTAACAAATCCTTTTTCCACTGCCTATAGTTTAACAGGAAGTTATTCTTTCTAGAAATGTAGGGGACTATGGCTTGGTTTTAAGTGATCAGGATTCAAGAATTTACTGAACATTTTCCCAGGGCCCTCCCTCATTCTTATAAAGAACTCCGATCTTAATTATGAGTCCACTGTCCAAAACAGAGTATTTGATCAATATTTTTTCCATTTCAACTACACTTGTAGAAAAGCAGCTTTTTTTAAGAATACTATGTTTTCACTCTTTGCATATTTGCAAGTACAAGTTGCTTATCAAGGAAAAGGCCTTTTTTTGGTGCCATATTCATGCTTTATTAAAAAAAGAAAAAAAGCTACACAATGCTAAGAAAAAAAAAAAATCAAGTATAATTTACAAAAAACCTGCAGCTGTTTTCAAGAGGTCTGATCTCACTTATAAATGGAAGTGAGCAGGTAAAAACCTAAATGTTAATTTAACACTTCAGTTGCAGTACATCTGAACTTCATCATTCAAAACAATCAGTCATTCTTAAACTGACTGTTGATTGTAGCTACACAAACAATCATCTGTATCAATTGATTAGAAAAAGTCCCTGGGAAAATTTAAAGATAAATGGAAAAATGTCAGGCTAAGAATACTTAGCCCACCCATAAGCTTTTGCAGAAAATAAGATCTTTCTGGCTTTGCTCTCCTCTGTAAGTTAAATGCAATTCCTCTGTTTTTTAGAAGTGTTTAAGTGTAAAGCTGCTGAGTTCTGTTCAGTGAGGGGACTAAACTGGTACAGTATGGATCTATCTATGCAATTGCCAACAAGCTATACTAGTATTATGTCTTACTATCTCCACGGAAGTGTATTGTGCAAGCCTCAAATAACTTCCAAACACTCTTTAAACAGCCCTTGTGTCACTCCTATGAGGTAGGTAGTGTCCTTCCTTTGGAGAAGAAAAGAGAACAAACTCTTTACTGCTCAGTACATCAGGCACACTGAACAACAGGACAACCAGCCCACATCATTATTTGGCTTCCCTGGTACTTCCCTGAACTCAGAGCTTCCACCTGCAACATTTTGTTTAGCACCATGCATTCCAGGAATAATCAGTGAATGATAATTTTGATTATACCTGTTCAAAGCTAAGGAAAAGCTTCAGCATAACTCTTTAAACAAGCACTACCATCACTAGTCTGCTCCATTCAGCTCTACAGCCTGCAATTTAATAGTTTTGTACATGAAGAATTAAGGTGATGCTTCAATCCTTTAGTCTGACAGCAGCCACTCTTCTTTCTCAGATTAAATGATACTGGGCAAAAATGAACTGCTGTTATGAAGCAGACAGCATACAGAGGGCTACAAGTATCACATGCAGTTCAAGTGTAGCTCAATTAATGCTTTCTAGACATGAACTTCAAAGCAGTTTTTCTTACCCCGTGTTGAATTGTTAAGTCTTCACAATTTTTTGAGTATGTTAAGGAGCTGTGAGAAAGGAATTTATAGTGGTCCATCACTCTAAGGTCATAGTTTATGTGCTGTCTGAAACCACTTTAACATCTCTTACTAATAAGGAAGAAACTCTAGTCAACATCTTTTACAGTTCTCACTGTGAAACTTTTTCAAAGCCTCACAGAAGCAGTGGTGTGGCAGTGTACCAAGCCAGCTGAATAATGGAGAGAACAGTAGATTATAATAATGCTTAGGCTGCCACATGGAAAGGGGTGGCATAGAGACAGTAGCAATTCTGCCTGTGTCTAAGTCAGTGAAATGATACCCTACTCAGCTGATAATAATGATATCCAGTAACACAGTACCTGCAACACTAAGCTATTTCTGTGTGTTTAAAAATTGAGTAGAAAATTCAAGTACCAAAATAAAAGTTTCTAACCAATGGGATAAAGCAACAACTACGTTCTCCCATTTGAATAAAAATGAGCATAGTAGACTGGCTTATTCACTAGAAATAATGTTAGAGATGCCAAAGGTCAGTTACCACTGCATACTGGAATGTTATTGCTAAGTTTCAACCACAGCAAATTTAAGAGAAACAAGTAATTCAAAACTGTTATGACATTTATCATGAGCAGTAGTGCTCTACTGGCCACTTCTTATGAACTGCTTCTGACTGAGAAAGTTACTGTGAATCATCCACAGTGAATGCCAAGTTGTATGATCAGAAAGATGGGATTGGTACAACTGGACATTGCCAGTGCTGATTCCTATGCAAGATGTCTCCTCTCTTCCTTCGTGCTTAGAAGCATTTGGAAGGTAACCACCAAGTGCAGAGAAAACAGCTGAAACCTTCAAGTACTTACTTCTTATTTGTACAGTCCTTCAGCTTCTAAAGGCCACACTTGCTCCAGGACTCATTCAGTAAGGGCTAATCTATTTATCTCAACAAATAAAACTACAGTATTATGAATTAGCATTCTCTGTTCTAATCCTTTTGTCTTTTTTCCCCGGCCTACCACTGTATGTAGAGCAGCTCTCATCACGACCCCCTCAGAGAGTACCTTTGATCCTTGGGAAGAATTAGAGCACACAGCTCAAGATAACTTATTACCAGAGGTGAAAAAAACCCCTTTTGATGTCAGGTTAGAGACATAATCCAAGAGAGGGAACTTAGAAGTTCAGTGTATCAGGTGCTGCAATAAATATAGGGGTTTAGTATATAAAGCATTTAATACATAAACACTCTGTTTGAATCAATGCAAGCTTGAATATAAGCCCTCAAACCTACCACAGAATCAGTCAAATTACATCACTAAAGGCAAAAAAAAGTTGTTCCACGCAACTTGAGTGGAGATACCCGTTATGAAGGCAGCATTCAACTGTTTGCCAAGTGATCTTAAGCAACCTTAACTGTGAAAAATATTCTGCCTGGACTACCTATATTTTCAGAAAGTTGAACAAAGCATCTCTTCCATAGTAAGATGAGTCAAGAACATCTTCACAGTTCATTCTGGCAAAGTATATAATAAAATAGTGCCAGTACAGGTAGTTTCAGAGCTTAGATGCTTTAAACACACTGTGACAAGACTTAGAAATATTGCTCAGCATTCATTGACTCAGAAGCTCAGCCCCTGAAGAGGAAGTGTAGATCTAAAAGAGCACAGGTGAGGATCAGGAAGGGGAGGAAAAGAAGACAGAGGTCTCAAATCAATACCTCTTCCTGACCTCAGCAAGCTTCCAGAATAACCTTCAGACACAGGAAGAGATGCAGTAGAGATGCAAACAATTCCAGCCTTGTCCAAGTGCCTGAGTGGCAGCAAACTGACCTTCGTGCTTAGTGCTCTTTTCCCTGTCAGTTAAATTCCTGAATGCAGTGGAGATGGACCAATACCTCAGCTGGTAATCATGTAAGCCACAAAAGGCAATCTCATTTTGATTTCATAGAGCTTTGCTGTTCAAGTACTGAAATAACATGTAGTTAGTGATGAAAATGCATCTGTGTTACTAGTAAGAAAGACAAAGAGAGAAAAAAAAACCTCAGACCAATGTACTGAGAAGCAGAAAGATGGGTGAGATTTAAAAGCCATAAAAGGTGACTTAAATAGTTTGCCAATAAAAAAAAGTTATTTTACACAAACCATTTTTCAAATTCAGTTTCAAGTGTGTACAGCAAATCCTTGTGAAGCTTTAAAAAAGCCAAAATCAACATCTGGATACATATGGCATTCTAGTTTTTAGGAGAGAGAACCAAAAACTTACTGAAAAGTTGTTCTGTCTTGTTCAATAGTTTCTTGAGTAAACATTGCAGAACTACCACTATAATCTGAATACTTAAGCTGCTGGCACAACTCAAATAACTAACCATTTAACAAGTTGGGTATAAAAAAATTTATGTAGTAATACCAATTCAGCACACAAATTTCATGCTTCACGAGTTCTGCTGCTGTGTAAGAGTCTTTCTAATATCTATGCAGATAAGTTCAGATTTTTAGGTCACTGCATGCCCAGATCAAAACAGCAGCAAAATATCTACCACTACAAGCAGCTATACCCAATTGTGCCTTTAGAATGCAAACTATGCAGAAGTCTAGATGATCAGTGCCTTGCCACTGAAATGGGACCACACACACAAACTTCAGTGTGTGCATGCTGTAAAGAATAATGTTACTTACTGAAGAAGAAAAATGCATATAGATTCTGATACAGATATGATACAATCAAGACTGATTAAGTCACTAGACATTCAGATTAGGGAGAGGAGAAAAATCCTTCAAAGACAATGTACAGATGACAAGCCAGCATTACAAAGAACTCTAAAGGCACATTTCAGGTAACATGTTTCTGTTAAGACCAACCGCTTACACACGCAGGCACAAATCTTTATGGGTACCTCCCCCCACCCCCCAACAATTAAAAAAAAAAATTAAAAGAGAAGTGCATTTTCAGTAATATTAACACCAGTTAATCTGTTCAGTCCAAATGTTTAGCAGTATTTTCCTTATGGTGATATGGATTCTCTGCACTACTCCAATCCAAAAAAACCCAAACAGGCAGGATTAGTAAGGGTTCAACTGTTGTACTTAGTTAACATTACTCATCAGAGCCCACTGGTCTCTTCTGTGCCCTCTTGTAGGGCAACCTCCTTGGTGAAGCTTTATCTAGATAGAAAAAAAAAGAAAAAAGGAGTTACAGTTGCATCAATTGCAATTGTTACATGACCATGTATTTTTCTCCTCCCAAACACAAGACATACTGCCCTGCTAATGCAATGTATCACCACAGAGAAGCCAATTCCAGCGACTGTTCAGCCTTTTTCATCCTAAATAGAAGGTAACAAAAAAACATGTCCATTCTGTAACATGCAACTCCAGGGTGAGGTTTGCTCTATTTGCCAGTTACTAAAATGCAAAAAAACCCCAAAACCAAAAACCTACACCATCTCCACCACACTCTGCTGTTTAGAAAACTTTCATGTTTGGTAATTACGCTTTCATAAAGATAATGAATTATTTTGATCAATACTGACTTGAGTTTGCCTTCCTGAAGAATTTATGATTGACTCTTCTTTAAGAAAATTTGTCTTGCATGAAGCATTTCCACATTCATATAGATTAGCAGCTGAAGATAAGTGTTTTTCTTGGGAAAACCCCCACTTTTCCAGAAGGCATCCACATGTGACTATGAAGATGCACTTTGAAATCAGATAACCCATATAGGGATTCTTGACTGTGAGAATGGTGAGGCACTGGAACAGGTTGCCCAGAGAAACTGTGGCTGCCCCATCCCTGGAAGTGTTCAAGGCCAGGTTGGATGGGGCTTAGAGCAACCTGGTCTAGTGGCAGGTGTCCCTGCCAATGGCAGGGAGGTTGTAACTGGATGAACTTTAAGGTCCCAATACAAACCTTTCTGTGGTTCTATGATTATTGTAGAGAAGCTTCAATACTCTGTATGAAGGGCTAAAGCGATTGCTATGTGCATTTGCTGACTTAAAAGCACATTTTCTTAAACAGAACAATCTCCAATAACTTCACTGTTTAGAGTATGTGCAAACACAAGGAGCAGCCATCATGCCATGCCATTATGAGCCAATCAGTACAGTATGAAATGTCTTTCAACAACTAAAATTCAAGAACCTCCAAGATCTTGAAGGCCATATATTTTAAAGAATTCTAATGTAGAGGTCTAACTGAAGCTAATCTGGAGCTGAGAAAACTATAATTAAGAACAACTTAAACATCGTTTTTTCCTAGACATCATGTATTAAGATACAAAAAGATATGAATATCCATTTGGCTTAAGAAAGGGACTGGGACAGGACCCAAGCATTACCAGGATGTGGACCTGTTTAAAGACAGCTTGTTATTCAGAAAAAATAGTATTTGGACTTTCTTGCTAGATTGAGACTTTTCAGATTTCTGTGCTTGTATTTTACACTATTATTCTTGTGTCTCACAGAAAACAAGGTACAAGAAAGCTTACTTCTTCAGAAGTAGAGCAACAGTCATGTAAATATAGTAAAAAAGGTGAAAGAATAAAAAAAGCAAAGTCATTAACTCCTGGCACACATCAGTGCTAAAGCCTCTAGCCCTTCTACACTGAATGAAGCTCAGAATATGCTTATTTCATCAAAAGAGCAGTCTTTGCCAAGTAAAGGTAGGTCCCACAAAGGGTTTTCAAAGCACTTCTCTTTGCATCTCATTTAGGATGCATTTTGTTGAGGCTCTCTCACCTCACAGCAGCCAATGCTACTGATGATAGTTCACACAGGATAAGCAAGATCCAGGAAGATAAATCTGGTTAGTAAACTATTATACCCGAGGGTGAGGTTTGTTTCTCACTGAAACAAGATGCACTCAGCCACTGGTCATGAACAGTCCCTCCAGTGTCCTCATGTAATATCAGTTTGACACTACACTGAGGTAGTGGGGAAGGCAAAATACACATCTGCCTTTTAGATAAAGAGTTCTGGGAACTGTTAGAAGAGACAACTTCAGCAGTATCCTACTGAAACTATGTAACTACAGCATAACCAAAAATGCATACACAAAATACTCAAAAACAAATTTAGAAGTATGTAAAATGCGTTTTTGCCATTGCACACATCTGTTCTGTTATCTTTTACTGCTTATGCTACATCACCAGGCACTGCATGCAGGAAGCTGTACTTCTATCCATGCCCAACATGGACAACACATTAACCACTTTCACTCTTCAGCTCACAAAGAGTTTGCCTCACCTCTTCTACTCTGCACTGAAGCCATGGGAAAGCAATAGAAAAGAAAGTAAGAGAAGTTAGAAATACCCACAAACAGTCTAAGGAAATTGGATATTTGGTTTACTGTTGTCATTTCAGGTATTAAGTAGAACTTAATCATTTTGGATTTGTGAAGGACATCAATACCAAGTTTTAATGTGGCTTTAGTTAATATACATTTCTAATGTTCATTTGCAACTTCGGTCTACAGACAAACTTCCAAACAACTTACAGAAACTTTGAGGTGACAGCTATTTTCTTCTACTTAAACCTCCTTTGTGATGCAGGTTTTGGGTAGAGATTTTATATTGTTGAAAAACAGTCTACAGACCAAATTGTAGAAGTCACCAATACTCATTATTAGATCAACCAGTGAAGTTTGGTCTGTAAAGACCAGGCTGCTAAAGTAACAGCCTAACCATTAAGCACAGTGCTTTAGACAATTTTTTATTCCCTAGAACAGTTGTATGCTGTTCTGAGAAATGGGTATCAGTTACTTATTTGATGATAATGAATTGATCAAGTAGGTTTGTTATGCTCCTGTTTGTGGAAGGCAGACTACTTACTTATTTGATTTAAAGTTTCTTGGGGAATCCAGCTCATATCAACATCATTTTGATTTGATGTTCCCATCTCTACTTTCTGTACCGGTCTTTTCCTCTGAAAATTCAAGAAAGAAAAGATTTTTCTTTCAAACAAGGTTTGGATAGCATAAGTATAAGAAGTTACAATTCATTAAATGTAGCATTTTTAGTAATTATTTCACTAAGGCATAAACTTTAGGCTAGTCAATGTATGGAGCTGTCTTTGGAGTTAAAGCTAAGCTATCCTTCCTAATAGCAGTTTATTCCCCTAAGTCTCACATTACTGCTTCTAATGCCTTGCAATACTTATTCCACATAAAGACATCAAGATTTCATGCACACCTGGGCAAGTTCATTATACCTGTTGCAAAAAATGGCTGATGATTAATCAAACTTTGTGATGACCAGTTTCGTTATGCTTTCTAGATTAGCATGACATTCTTGTATGTCACCTTGCAAAACAGATGTCAACACACAATAATCATCCCATACTTCTTCCCAAGTGAAGCTACTTCAAAAATATGGTAAGCCACACTGCACAAAGGTATCACCTATGCATTGCATACAGATGAGACTTGGAGCTTTCAACAGCTTTTACTTGCCAAACCACAAACACAGAGAAGCCCTTAGTTGTTATTAGCTATATTAATGCAATTACAAATGGAATTCAGAAGGCCCTATTATGGGCCTTATTTGCCTTATTACATTATGGCAAAGCTTTGATGAGAACTAAATAAAGGACTAGACAGCTGTTTTCCCCAAAGTCTGATCTGGATTAAACTAATAGGCAGAAATAGAGAGCATGGGGAAAATCTACCCAGTAAGTAGTGAATCAGAAGACACACACATCCAGTGACTGGAAGGTATCAAAGCTTCCAATCCTACTTCAGTGTGGTGACAAAGAGCAGAGCCAAAGAGCATGAGCTGAGCAATCAAAATGTCTTTGGTTATGAAGTTTTAAAAAAACTCTGTGTTTCTCCAGTAATCTCTAAGGTTCTAAAAATAAATCTTCTGAAGTTTTACCTGTACTGTTATATTCCAGAAAGAATTACTGAATTGCTTTCTTTTCACATCTAGAAAGGTCTTGTATTAACAGATACATAGAAAAACACACTACCCACCTTCCTAGATTCTAGTAACTGATGTAGACCAACAATGACTAGTAGACCAAGTCCAGCGAGGAACATGTACATGAAGATCCTTTAAAAAACAGTTTAAGAAAGAATTAAATAAAATTCTTAAATTCTGAAGAGAGTTTACAAAGAGGCACAGAATCTAAGCCTAGCTTTGGCCACATAAGAACTTTCATAGGGGATGAATGGGGAAAAAACCAATGATTCTGAAACTGGAGTGCTAACAAATATGGTGACTTTGACTTCAGAAACTGTAATCATAAACTTAATTCTGAACAACAGAACATTTGAAAAATGCTGTATAAATTAGAAAACCGTTGTAAATAAATGCTGAAATTCTGTACGTTCCAGAACTTTTTTGCACTATCATGAAGTTTCCAGATACTGGGTTACAGGCAATATTTATGTTTGTGATAGCTTTAACCACTTGTAAACCCCTTAATAATCTCTTTTATGCTTTTAGTAAACTACTGCAAAGCAAGTGCTGCTAGGACTTAATTTATTTGCAAAGATCTTGCTTATCTTGTTGTGTTTCACAGTTAGAATTCTACCTTTGCAACCAACAGTTTTTTTAATCTGTGTATTTAGGTTTGTTCTGAAGAATTTTACCAGAAATACCTGTAGATAGTTGGCAAAAGGTGAACGTAAGTTATATCAAAATTAATTTGGGGAGTAGGCAGTTTACAGGTAAAAAACCTATTCCAAGCTGAACATCTGAACTTAGATTTGTGATAAAGGAAATTATAGAGTTCAACTAAACAACAGACTTAATTGAAAATCCCTGTCATAGGGTAATTACCTGTTCACAGGACATTTGCACAAACTGACTCTAATACACTGAATTCTTTTGAGAGCTCCTTTTTCAGAGTATCACACATTTTCATGGGATCAATTTTTCTTTCATTTATGTCATTCTATTTGAGAAATATGAATTAATGCAACAGCTATTTCTTTTGGCTGACCTTTTTTAAAAGGAAGCTTGCTCAGCAGGCAATTTCTGCTTGTGGCAGGACAATTCAGATATTCAACATTGTCTACAAGTATTTTTGAAGAATAATTTTTTTTACTCAGAGGTTCACTTAAAATTCCATTCCAATGTTACAATATTTAAAAGCACATCAGCACGGCATATGCTTGTAACATATAAGGTGTGTCAAATCTACTTATCTTTGAAAAGAATCACTCCTGAAAGATACCTTCTACAGATAGGGGATAGTGCAAAGAATGACTGACTTCCTCTATCTTGTCCTCCAAATACATCTTTTAGTTTACATAACCTTAGATTATACTGGAGTGCTCCAGAAGAAATTTATTCCAGTCTTGACAGCAGGACCCACAGCCTAATACTGTGGACCCTCTGCATCATTTAACTCAGGAAAAAGCACAGTAGCATAACAAAAGCTTAACAGCTTTGAATTGCTATGTACCTGTATAACGTCTGGTCCTATTCCAGGCTTATGTCCTCCGAGCTAAAGCACATCTGTAAACTGCTCATTAACATAGTACCAATCTTGAAGATCTCCACTATTGATACAAACCTTAATTTTGGGAAAAAGTTCTTATTTTCAGTCTGTCAACACTGTATTAGTCAGGTGCCTGCTACACCATCAACACAACAGATGTAACATTCAATAAAATGAGGATACAAGAACTATTCTCACTGGCATCATCAATAACCTGTTCTAACAGGACACCAACTAAACTTGCATCTCCAGTCTCCTTACGTTTCTCCATCCAGTCCATCTTCTTTTTCAATAATTGTAACAGTTTGATTGAAGACAGCATCTTGAAACATGTTGCCCTATAACAAAGTTTACACATAACATTTCAAATTAATTTGTTAAATATATACACAAATGTTTATTTTTTTCATGTTCCTGAAAAAATTCTAGAAAGTAGTATCTCCTGCATGAGACTTTATTAAGTTTATAAGTAGTGCTAGTTTGACTCAACACATAAAAGAACAAGTGTTTTGCCCCAGTTGCAAACAACAGTCTTGATATTAACAAGACAGTCACACCTGGCCTTCAGTATATTATTTCCTATAATAAGAGATATTACGTATGAAGGGTTCTTATTATGACTATCAAAACAAAAAGGTACAGAAGCCTGTTAATATTTGACCTGCACCAAAAGAGAAAAAGAATCCTCTATTTTAGCCCCATTTATGCTTTTGCATAGTCTTCCCCCAGATTGCAACTACTGGCCACTTATTTGCCTAAAGTGAAGTTTGCAGGTAGCATTCAGGTTGGTAGCAGGATTTGTTAGCCAATCTGAAAAGCACTGTGGAAATTAAGTTATCCTAAACAAAGCTTTAGTTTTGTTTGTTTGGTTGGGTTTTTTAGCAGTACATCCCACTACTATACAGTTCTAAGGCCTTTTAGCTTCCACTGCCAACTAAGTGCTACATATAAAGAACTGAGTGTGCCTGGGGGGTTAATGTGAAACATGTAAGCAGTCACTTACTGTGCTCACATATCTAGTGATTTACTTAAATATTACAAAGGCATTCACTTTATGAAGAGGCAGTAGCTCGACTAAGCAGTTCCTTCCTGACACCTCCACATCAACTAGGAAGATTCAAATGAATTACAACATCAGGCTTACATTTACATCTCTGTAGTTGAGATTGATAACTAGACCGAAAGGACGACCACCCATAGGCTCAGCAGGGATGAAAGAATACTCAAACGTGGCTTGTCTTTGTGGTGGAACTACTGTGTTCAGAGAGAGAGCTGTGAAGTTCTGGATATAAAACTGGTAGTCTTGGGGATACCGGAAAGAAGCATCGAGAGACTCGACAATGAAATCCTCTGTACCCTTGTTGGTGAAGCCCACCAGAAATTTTACAATGTTGTTCGCTGGAAAGTCTGAAATACAAAAGGACATTCAACCATTAGACCCTTCATACACCACACCTAGACAATTTCTAAACAGAGAGCATCTAGAACAGACTCCGTGGGTTTAGAGCTTCACTGTTTTACACACAGATAGTCTAAACACAGTAAAGAGGATGGTAGATTAGCAGGGAACTCTTACCTTCACCTTTCACAAATAAGATGGTTGTATCAGCACTAGGTGAGGCTTTAGGCTCTCCTGACAAGTCTTCTTCCTCTTTTTCTTCTGTCTAAGACAAGAGACTTTTTTGAAAAAATCCTATAATGAACAGTGAAGCAAAGACCATGCTTGGTTCATGAGAATCCCATGTGTCAAAGCAAGCAACAACAGCAAGTATTTGTACCATATCCTGCTGTTGCAGGACTAGCACAGTCTGTTCTCCCTCTAGACTTGATTAGCATCACTTCCAGCACTTCTCTTTCTGCTTGTTATATTTGACACAGTACTAACCTGAACTGCATTTACTGTATTGAAAGGTTTATAATCACAAAGCATCAGCATGGTTTCTGTTTGGGCGTAAAAGGAAAAGAATAGATTCTAAACGTTAAGTGTTCACATCTAAGATATCTCTATTTAGAAGACAAGCACTTCCAAAATACAGACAACCATATGACAAATAAGTTCCTTTCACCACAGAGGGAGTGTTTAGCAGCTTTCTATTCAGTTTTCATTAGTTAAGTGTCTGTGTGCCTGGAAATAGTTAGACTGTTGGAACTGAGCAAGATGAACCCCCTTGTTCAAGTTTACCTTTGTGACAATGCACTTTTTAATTTGGCAAATGCAAGCATTAAAGGCTTATTTTCCACTTGGGGATCATGGGATCATCACTACCCCCACCAAACAAAAACAAGGCTGATCTGATTTTGAAGAGTCTCAGCTAATTGCTTGCAAGTCAGATAATTTGATTTCAGTGCTTCAATGACAACCTGAAGCAGTGGATATCCTACCGGATCAGTTGTACATGTACCACGAACTCAGGAACCAGAGCTGAGCACCTAGCATTTTGACTCCAAGATGCTATGCCAAACTATATCTTCTCTTTCGGTGACAAGTAAAAGAAACGTCCTAAAAAGTGTAATGTTTTGCAACCAAGCCATAGACTATTTATTAAAAGCAAAATACATCCAAAAGGTTATTTAATAATACTGTCAGTACTGACACAGCATACCTTCTACCACTTAGCAGAGTTGGTCAACCATAAGCTCACCAGCTTACCAACATCAGTAAAATCTGATAGAATGAAAGAACAGTTTACCAGATCTATATTCTTATTACGTCTTTGCCTGATAATGTCCTAGACTTCCTTATTTTGAGAGAATTTTGTACACTAAGTGCCTAGCAAACCTAATACTCAGCTGCTATAAGCAGATCACAAAACCACAAAATATTTCTTTTTTTTTTTTTTTTTTACAATTTTTTGTTTGCAATTTTTTGATTTTGTCTTGTAAGTTCAGTTTAGTTAGCAGAATTCTTTTACCTGTGTTGTCTTGTCTGATTAGTTTTGCTTAGCATGAGTAACTAAGGTTGCTGAAGCCTTCAGCTGCAAGCTTTCACCTTGAAAAGTTGAACAAATCTTGAATTGTTGCTTAGCTATGTGAAGGGAGGCTGTGAGACCAGTGCAAACTGAAACATTAGGAAGCCACAACCGTCAGCAGAGGATGCAACCCATCCAGATAAATACAGCTAGAGAAATAATTCAATAAGGAACAAGAAGACCTCAGAACAAAAATCACCATTAAACCAATAGGCACATGCAAGATGCATGAACAACACGTGCACAGGTTGTAAGAGTATAAAAGCCTAGGGATTTTGTTCAGGGTCCCTTTCCAGAGGGACCCAGCTTGAGCTCTCCCTATCGCAGTAACACTCAATTATTAATTATTTTTTCCTGGAATCAGACATCTGAGACTCTGCTGAGAGAAAACTTAGGTCAAAGAAATTTTTTTTATGTTTGCCAAGCTGAAGCAAGTGACCCTAAACAGCAACATACTCACAACATACCCTGCAACAAGTGTCAGAGGCTAGGAATGTAGCAAGTGAAAACGGGCTACAAAACAAACATTCTATTGCCCCTGGAAAATAGATACAAAGAAGCCAGAATTAAACAGTCCTGTAGCCCAATGTTCTTCTCAGTTTACTGAGGTGCAGTTTAAGCTAGAAAAGAATTACAGGGGGCTCCCATGAGAATCTGATTCTCTCACTTGGTGTTCTTTCTTGTGACCTATAGTTTTGACAATAAGAAATCAGGTTGTCCCCATGTGGTTTCTCAACTGGTAACTCAGGAAGAAAAGATAAATCCTTTTGACACTTTAAACTGAACACAATCTTAATTAGAGATGTGGAAACAGCTATTTGAAAATAACAATGTTACTAAACACATATGTAAATTATCCAGTTTAAGGCACTTTTGGTCTAATGCTCACGTAAAATTACCAAGTCTGTTGGCTCATCTTCTTCAACTTCAGCTTCATCATCTTCATCTTCAACTACAGTATCTTCCACAGCTTCCTCATCTTCTGTAGCATCTTGAGCTGCAACTAACAAACCTGAACCTACCGAAACAAAATACAAATACAAGAAAGCCTTTTTAATGTGTAGTTAAAGAACTGAAAATTGACACTGAAGTACAATTCTCAAACTAATGTTTGAAGAAGTTCTTAAAAATCTGTCCAATACAGTGTTTTGAATCCTCAGCTGCAAAAACCTCACATTAAAATGATGCCTGTGTTGATCTTTCAGCCTTATTCCTTCTCTAATATCTTTCTCACCTACTCATTTATCTGCCACCAAGTTCACAATCAAAAAGTTTACAGCTGGATGGAAAAAAGATTCAGCATTCACACAGCAATGCTTAAATTCGCAGAAGGCAACAAATTTGCCTTAAAAGATATTGTTTAATTTTAGAACATGTTAGTATATGAAAATATTTTAGTTTTGTAATTAAAAAAGTGAAAATAAGACATTGGTATTGCCAGGAAATTAATTTAGTAAGTACTGTTTCTTCTAAGACTAGCAAGTCTACTAAATGATTAGCATACTGAACATAACAGAACAGCACACTTTGAAAGGTAGATAAAAAGTAATTTTTTGCACATATTTTCATTCAAGTTTTAAAACATGAAAAAGCCTTTTTTAATATGATCTCAATATAATGTACTAATATATCCATATATGCAACAGAACCACAACATTAGTCAAAAAAGAAACCTGACCTAGAGCAACACTCCAAGACAACTGTAATCTGATAGTTCATTGCCTCTTTGCTTTCATGGAGCAAAGCCTCATACATTCAAACACTGGGCAAATATGATTAATAAAAATATTGGCCATGGGACAAAGTTCTGTCCCGTTGCAGTCTACAGCACATGGAGGCAAGGCGGAGAACTTTTAAAACACGTGCACAAAGCTACGGATTTTTTTGTTAATAAACCTAACGTTTTCCATATATGAAAAAGTAGAAATGAACAGAAGATTGATTTACCCAAGTCTCAGAAAAATCTAATTGCTATAAATACACATTTAAAATAAATATTTTCAAACTTTCACTGGAAATAAGAATCCTTGAGCAGGACAAGTATATCCAAGGACTAAGGTCAGTCAGAGCTAGAAAAAGCAAACAAAATGCCTCCTCTGCAGTGGCTTTAGAAAGTACACTCAAAGACTTCTGTTGAAGCACGTGCAATACTTAACCTAAGCCTTAACTACCGTGATTTTATTTGATGAAGTTTTAAACTTGCAAGTGTACGAATGATGTTTTCACTTTAAAAATGAAAAGGGTACAGGTAAACCATAGGCACTCTTTGCTGCCCAGCACTCTTTCATATCCGTAGCTTTACAGTCTTTTCAATGGATGTCGGAGGGGCTGATGATGATGTGGCAATAGCGGGAAAGGAGAGCTGCCGGCTGTGGGAAGGAACTAACATACAGAGTGTGCTGCAGCCCACTGCAAGAGCTGGATGAGAAGCCTCCCTTCCCTCTCCTGCCTTCCCAAACTTAGTAGGGAGGCAATTTCCAGATCGTGAATCAGATAACGCTGCAGCGTAAACAGAGATTAGCGCTCCTCGGTGTCGCCAAGGACACTCGGGGGGTGGCGGCAGACGAGGTGGGAAGGCAGGGTGGCAGCCAGCGCATCTGCTGGGAAATGGGGGAACCAGCACCGCCGGGGAGCGGCGAAAAGGACAAGCCCGCTGCCCCGTCCCCAGGCGGGGTCTGGGCGGGCCAGTGTCACTGCCGGGCCCGGGGCCGGTGCCCGGGCCGCAGCCGCAGGGCCCTGCCCGGCACCACGGGCCGCTCTGCCGGGAGAGACAGGGGCCCAGCCCCGCACTCCGCCGGGGCACCCTCGGACGGGGACGGGGCCCCGCAGGTACTGCGTCGGGCCCCGCAGCCCCGGCGGCCACGTGCGCGGGGCGCCCGGGGCGATGAATGAGNGAGCAGGGCGAGCAGGAGCAGCTGCGACAAGCGCCTCATGATGGCGGCGGCAACGGCCCGGCACCCACGGCAGCCAGCCACGGCGGCGGCGCGTGGCACCCGCTGCGGGATTGTCTAAATGGCGGCGGGGGCGGGAGCGGGCGCTGGGACCTCCTCCCGCTCCTCCATCCGGGGCCGCGCCCGCCCCGCCCCGCCCCCGCGGGCGGGGCTCCGCCGGGCAGG
>VYXB01006408.1:557791-616682 GCA_013397135.1 Pachyramphus minor | reverse complement strand
AAAAAAAAAAAAGAGAGAGAGAGAGAAATACATCTCTGAAGACTTACCTGATAGAAATACATGGATAAACTGATAGTGTTCTACAAACTTGACCAAATAATGACTAAATAGATGATTTATTGAGAAATGGAAAAAAATCAAATGAAAAATCTAATAATCTAGATAAACTTGTCATTGCTAACTGTGATTGCTTAATCAGATTTATGGATTCCATATGTTCCATATGATGGCAACAGGAAAGGAACTTCAGAGCTCACTTTGGCCTTGTTCAAGGTTGCCCAGTTTAAGACTCTTTGTAACACTTCGGTTGAAGGTTGATGTGATGTTTTTGTAACATATACAGCTTAAAACATGGAGTATTTTTAGCTACCAGATTTTTTTATCTTTCCTCTGCACAAAGATCAGAAATGAAGTTGTTGACATGGAAGGATAAAAAGCTATTTTTATTCTACACTGTAAGTTAATTATTGTTACTAATTCAGTGACAGGCTGGCTATTTGGTAGATTTATGTCATTGTGGACATGAATTTCATAAGTCCTGTCTTCCTCACCCACGAAAGGGTACTATACTGTGAAATCAGAAAATTTCAGTTAGTTAAACAGTTTAATTAACTGTTAAATTACTGTATATAAAGAATAAATAGTATGGGAAATATTTTAAAATCTTCAAGAAAACTTACCCTTTGAAAAAAGTCAAAGTGATTCAGTGGTTTTGGTAGTACCAAACTAAAGATTTACCAGGTCCATTTAATTATGTTTATCTACTAATCCTTTTATGTTGTTTTAAACCTGGCTTGAAATGCCAGAGATGTCTCAACTTCAAGACTACACCTTAAATTCACATTTCTGTGAATGAAAATCAAATTGGTAGGTGTGAGAGTTTGCTTGTGTTGGAGCCTATGTGGCATAATGGCTTAGGGTACCAGCATTCCCTTTTACATAATTTGGACTCAGCATGGAATAGTTCAGGAGTGGCAACAAATCTGGTGGTGTAGTTCTGCAAAGCTAACTGGCACATTTCAGAACTGCTTGTCTGGGAGGAGCCTGGGGCTTTCACAGGCATGGATGTTGTTCACTAGTGGCAAGCTCTGAGGCTATGGTAGACTGTCAGTGCTAAAGAAAAAAAAAAAGAAATATGAAGATTTGATTAATTCCCAGATATTACACCTTATGATAATGGAAACTAACAAAGCAGACATTTTATCTTTGTTGAATGACTTCATGTACTGTTATTGGTGCATTCAAATTGAAACTCATTCACTCTCCCACCAGCAGGATCAGGTAGAGATTTGGAAGAGTAAAAGTGAAAAAAATCACAGATTGAGATAAAGACAGTTTAATAGGTAAAGCAAAAGCCATGCACACAAGCAAATTAAATCAAGGAATTAATCCACTGCTTTCCCTGGGCAGGCAGGTATATGGCCATCTCCAGGAAAGCAGGGCTCCATAACACACAAGAGTTACTTGGGAAGACAAATGTCATTACTCCAAATGTCCCCTCCTTCCCGCAGCTCTATATGCTGAGTGTGATGTCATATGGTCTGGAATATCCCTTTGTTCAACTGGAGTCTGCTGTCCTGGCTGACAACTCCTTGTGCACCCCCAGCCTCCTTGATGGTGGGGAGTATGAGAAGCAGAACAGGCCTTGACACTGCCCAAGTGCAGCTCAGCAATAACATAAACATTTGTATATTTTCAACCCTTTTTTTCAGCACAAATCCAAAACACACCCCCAATACTAGCCAATGTGAAGAAAATTAACTCTATCCCAGCCAAAACCAGCACAGCTGTCAAACTTTGCAACATTTGCATTCCAATCCTTTCATTTCTTTTCCCCTTGAAGAAGTGAAAAAAGGCCATTGCCGTAACTTTTTATTCCCTTGTTTACTTCAAATAATAAGTCGCAAAGTGTTTGGTCACTGCTTGAAATCAGGTGATTGCATTAGGTGATCAGTGTAAGTCAAAATTCCACATTTGGACTCATGTGCAGCAAAGGACTTCAGGAATGATATTTTCCCTATAAAGTTCTTAAAGTAACTTTTTGGTCAGAAACTTCAGCTTGAGACAGAGGAAGCTTGTCCCAAGAAGGTAAGAGGAACTGCTGCACATGGCATCTAGGAATGTTATAGATACTTACAAAGCTTACAGTATCAGTCTGAATTATACTTAGCTGTATGCAATACTCTGACTCTATCATATCTCTTTCCATTTGGCAGTTTCAAGCTGCAGGATGTGGTTTTGTCCTTGGTCTTTCTCCCTCTGTTGCTGCAGGTTTTTGTTCTCTCTTCTGAACTCACAAGTCTGTTGTTGCATTTTCTTCTTCTTCTTGTCCTGCTCATTTTCAAATTCTTCTTGCAAGATTTTAAGTTGAGGAACCAGCTTGTTATATTTAGATGGTGACTGCTGACTTTCTGCTAAATTGCCACCCCTTTCTCCTTGGAATTTTGTTTGCAAGGACAGGAGCCATTTCTGTGTGTATTCTCACTTTCCTCCCCCAGTGCTGTGGGACGATGACCAAGGAGTGAAGCAAGGGCTAAAGGATTACTCTCTCTGGCATACACTGTGTACATTCTGTGTTATCTTTGCATATGGAGATCTGCACAGCTGACGTTGAGAAGGGCTGAGCTGGCCAAAAGAGGAGGCTTGTGGAAATAGGAATGGTTCTGTTCGGGCTCAGAAGAACAAAACGAAGTCACATCACCAAAATTTCAAAGGACACAATGGTCAAAAAGTAACTTTTGCCTGATTAAGGGTGGTTTAAATATCGAAATGCACAGCTCTGCATATGCTAATAAGCTTAATGAAGTACATGCTATTATGTATATGACTCTATTACTCAACTTTTCACCTAGATCATGCTATATGTAGAGAGGGAGGAGGACAGTAAGACTGGGCTGCATATAAGGACCTATAAGGGACTTCCTGATCTATGAGTGGAGAGAATCCCTCTACTGTTTCTATCTCCCTGCTTTTATTCTTCATTGGGAGCAAGTGATATCTCAGAATGCTAGAGGAAAGAGTCCTTACCAGCTTTCAGCATTTCCTAGGGGGGGCAACCACTTTCTATCACCAACTAAATAGAAAAGGGAGAGGTCATGTGGCTTGACAGCATTCAATTCAGAGGAGATGGAAAGGCAATTAAGGATGAATTTGAGTAAACTTCACCCATACTGTTACCATGCTATTGGAGTTGTGTCATTCTGCTATTGCAAAAAAAGAGGTGACATTCTCTGTTCAGTTTATGCAAACTATTTTTCCACTAACTGCAGTGGAAATTTTCCATCTGTGAAGATAAATCAATGTAGGCCAGCATTACAAAATTATGAAAATTAAGAAGTTCACCCTTATACAATGCCTGCAGTCCTTGCAACTGCATCAATCTCCAGTGGAGTGACAAGTCTAAAGAGCAGTTGTCAGATTTTGGCCTAAATTACAGTAATCCATGACTTTAAAGCAAAAATTAAAAAAAAAAAAAAAAGAAGAAATCAAAATTCAATTATTGGCTAACCCATTTTATTGTAGAAAATGAAGAAAAAGAAAAGTTTACATTGAAGTGGTAACAAATAAAATGTCTTCATTGTTCCATTAAATAAAATAATGTAAATAGAATCGCTCTATTTACTGAATTTTGAGAAGACTGATAAAAGGGAGATTTTACTCACTGAAGACAAAATTAGAAGGCAAGAAACATGTTTGAAATGCTACTGAATTAGTCTGTTGGAAGAAGGCTACACATTTTTAAGCTGAGTTCCCTAGATACTATAATAAATTTAGTAATAAACAGGAGTAGAGTTTGATCCACCATTTTTAAATTATTGGTTCAATTTTTTCTTACATCACCTGTAGCTGAAAAAAAGAGAAAACTATAAATAGAGAAAAGTATCTCAGATTTTGGTGGAAACCCTCTCAGAGTACTTTCTCTTTTGTTGTACTGTATTACACTGCTCTTTATACCTATTTTCACTTCTCTGTTTGACTGCAAAAAATCTGGTATATCCACTATGTTATCATTCAAAGAATCAGATGATATACTCATGTTATTCTCTCTCCAATTTTTTGAAGGCTTAATCTGTTGTTCAGTGGCTGCCTACCAAAAGTGTGTAATTTGTAACCTGTATAATTTTTAATTTGTAATAACTCTCATTAAACATAATTTAAATTTTAATTAAAATTTTTAATAATTTGTAATCTGAATGGGAACTGCAATGCAAATGCATTGCCCCCCTATGTTCATTACTCAATTAATTCAAGACACATCTCCAGCACCCGCATTTGATATTCTTAACACTTCTCTTTTATATTATACCTCTGGGAGGCCCAGCGCGTCCATATAAAATATTTCAATGTAAGTGTTATTAAAGCACTCCTACTAATTTTATCACAGAAGGGTATTTTCATCATTCAAGCAGCATGAAATCCTACCACGGCTTTTTCTGCACTGGGAGTTTTGATAGCTGAGTTCAAATTATCTTTTCCAGAAAACTGTTTTTCAGTACCAAAACCTGAGTATGTCCTGAATGGAGAGACAGGGGGTTGAGTAAGAAAATAAGACACATCCGTAATAGGAGATTCTTTAATAATGCAATCCAGCAGTGACTCCCCATTTTTACAAATGGCTCTTCACAAGGAAGTACAAGAGCCTTAACTGATAATTATTCTGGCAATGAAACATCTCCCAGTCGTTGCCATCTCCAAGCAATTCTATTTTAATAGTTTTCCTCTCATATGTTCCCATCCTCTCTCTGGCTGCACTTGCTGTTGTGCGTTTTTTACCTCCCTTCTTAAACATGTTATTCCAGAGGTGCTACTGCTATTGTGGATGAGCTTGGCCAGTGCTGTGTCTGTCTTAGAGCCATCTGGCACTGACTCTGTCAGCCATAGGAGAAGCTTCTGCCAGCTTCTCGCAGAAAGCCACACCTGTAGGCCCTCCCTGCTTCCAAAACTTTGACATATAAACCCAATACATCTCTCTAAAAATAACTTCTAAATGCATTTATCCTTATATGTCTTATTGAGTGAACATGAGAAATATTATTATTATCTCCATTTCAGAAATGAGAAACTGCCACCCTGAGATTTGTATGAAGGGAGTCACCCAAGGCCACACTGCAGTTCAGCCTGTGACAGAGATGAATCAAGAGTTCACAGCAACCCTAACTCTTTGTAACACAGGAGATTTTCCTTCTGAAAATACCACTGCCTAGTGCACTATTTCCCTTAACCCTGTTGCAGATGAATCATTTGTAGAACAGTCTGTGCCTGTTCCAAACGAGTGCTTGAAGAACAAAGCATGTTCCACTCTAAAGCTGTAGAGGAAGTTATACGGAACCCTGAAGCAAAGAAGGAATAAAAATGAACGTGGAAATCCTCTGGCTGTGTTATGTTTCAAACTGTCCCCTGTCATTATAATAAATGAGTATATTTACTTAAGAGCACTGAATAATTTATTGGACAGTGACATAAACCTGTAGAATAGCACATTTGTTCTGCACGTGGATTAACCCATGTGGATTAAGAGTCCACCAGTACCTGGTTCTAGGAAAAAGATCAGCAAACAGGTGATCTTAATCCAATTTCTGTTGCAAGAGGCTGTACACTGTGTGTGGGGGGGAAAGAGCACAGAACATGCCTGCACAAAGGCACATCTCACCCCTTCACACTGGTGGCTACTCAGATGGGGTGAAGGCAAGGTGTGCTGGAGGGGCAGCAACTGGACCTAAGCTGGGTGTTGGCACCTATTCCCAAACCAGAGGTAAACTTTTGACTGCTGTTGCAATTATTTTGCAGCTAAAGAGTGCCTTAAACAGCATTGTGTCCACAGTCAGAGAGGAAACTCGGCAGTGAGTTCCTTAGGGTACAGGCTCCCGTTTTTGTTCAGCATTGGTATGATGTCTAGCACAAAGGAGCATGGTGGGAATTTCCAGTTTATATAAGAAATATTGGGACAGTTTGTTTTTATATGGAATCAACCTTTCCCCTTCCAGACCTCTGTCGTGACATGTCAAGGAATTGACTTGGAGGTTGTAGCCATTGAGCAGCATGAGGAACAGCCCTCTAGCAGTGCTCCCTCCCTCCTCTGGCTAGAGCCACCTGGGTCCAAGCAGAGCCTTAAGTACCTTCTCATACAGTTTGGCCTTTTTTGTTTACTTGCAGTAAAGAATTCTTTGGAAGGCAGTTATTGTACCATTCCTTCAGACTGACACTGAATTCTCTTCTGCCTTACCAGCTGGCACTTTGTTACAGAGAGGGAGCATGTAACACAAGATTCCCTTTTTTACAGAAATGAAGGGGAAAGGGATACTTAGGTTTGAGGTGCTTGAGTGTCAGAAGTTCAGGTGGCAGAACTTGAAGATAGTCTGAAGTAAAGCTCTAGCTTTATAAATGTCAGCTCGCTTGCTGCTTTCCACGTTTGGAGGCTCTCAATGAGCTGACTTTATGGAAGTGTTGCAGATGCAAATGATACCTATTGCATTTATTCCTTTTTAAAGGTGCTTCAATATAACCATCTGTGTTTTCTGCACAATCACAGGTTTTTGATACCTTTTACACATACCACTTGGATAATGGGAAAACCTCTACAAAAAAAAGAGACTGCATTAAGCTGGGGTAGGTAGAAAAAGGTAGAAAAAGCCCAGCACTTTTTCTTAATCCTACATTATATCAGTATATAAATATATTATAATGTTGTTCAGTGTAAGGGGTGTTAGGATCTAAGATGCTTCTAGCAAGCCTTGAAAATTTGGAATCCTTTTGGCTTTAATGAGCTATTTATTTTAATGAAGATTGGGATTCAATATTTCAGAGTATACTAAATAAAACTCTACTCAGAATCTATTATGGAGAACACAGGTCAACAACAGTGTTTTAGGGAAAACAACCATGAATCGGTGGCAGTCAAGAGAAGAGGACTTAAAGTTGCAGTATTTAAGGCTGTATTATTTAATATTATACAGGTGTGGCACAGTTGAGTGTTTATGTATTGGCAGTTGCTGTGAATTTACAGAATCACAGAATGGTTTAGCTGGGAAGGGACCTTAAAGATAATCCAGTTCCAACCCCTCTGCCATGGGCAGGGACATCTACGATACCAAGTTGCTCCGAGACCCATCCAACCCGGACTTCCAGGCATCCTCAGCTCAGCTGGCCAACTCCTTCAAGGGCCTCACCGCCCTCACAGTGAAGAATTCCATCCAAATACCTAATCCAAACCGAACCTTTTTCAGTTTCAAGCCATTCGCCCTTGTCCTATCACTACATTCCCTTGCAAAAAGTCCCTCTGCGGCATTCTCGTGTGCCCGGCGCCAGCCGCTCCCCGCTCCGGAGCCCGGGAAGTGGAGGCGGCTGCGTCCCCACCCTCGCTCGCTCGCTCGCGCTGCTTTTCGTCCCTCTGCCGGCGCCGTAGCGGCCGGGCCGGCGCCTGCGCCCCGCGGGCATCCCGCACCCCGCCTGCCGCCGCCATGGACTACCGGGCCGTGGTGATGAGCCAGGTCGTGCCCGGGCAGTTTGACGATGCGGAGAGCTCGGAAGGGTAGGAGGCGGCGAGGGGCCGGGTGTGGGGGTGCGCTGGGAGAGGGGCCGGGAAGACAGGCGGAGCGGGGCGGGGAGCGGCCCCGGGACTCTCCCGGCGCTGGCGGTTCTGGCCGAGTTACAGGAGGGCGTGAGAGGAAAGGCTGAGTGCGCTGTCCCAGCTGCGCTCTTCTGTTGTGTGTGCTGCTTTGGGACAGGCTTGTTTTGGCACAAAAACGTACTTCTGACATTGCAGCATCACAGAATCATTTAGGTTGGGAAAGACCTCCAAGATCATCGAGTCCCACCTGTGACCGAACACATGTTGCTGAATGCCACGTCCGGTCTTTCCTTAAACACCTCCAGGGATGGTGACTCCATCACCTCCCTGGGAAGACCGTTCCACCGTGCAATCACCCTTTCTGTGAAGACATACCTCCTTATGTCCAAACTAAACCTCCCCTGGTGTAACTTGAGGCCGTGTCCTTTCATCCTGTCACTGGTTGCCTGGGAGACCGCCCCCTGCCCGGCTACAACCTCCTTTCGGTGGTTGTAGAGAGTGATAAGGTCCCCTCTGAGACTCCTTTTCTTCCAGATGAAACAACCCCAGCTCCCTCAGCCGTTCCTCATAGGACTTGTGCTCCAGACCCTTTATCAGTGTCCCTGCCCTTCTCTGGATCTACTGCAGCACCTCAATGTCTGTTCTGGATTGAGGAGGCCAGAACCGGCCACAGTAAATTAAGACATGAGTAAATCTTAAGAGCTCATTTCTCCCATAAATTCTGGTTGAGGCCTCCCTAATGTTTTTCGTGCAGGTTGTGCTGCTGCCCTGAGGTACCAGCAGGTTGGCTGTCTGCTGCTGGTGAGGTTTTGTGTGGGACCTTGCCAGTGGAAATCTGCTGTGGCAGCAAGCAGAGTGGTTTGTCTCTGGTGAAGGAGCCAGCTGGCCTCATCTGCCATATCCATCTGATTGGAGTCAGAGGGATCTGAATGTGTGTAAATGTAGAACAAACTGGAGGGCAGCACTGATGTGGTAAGGGTGATAATTTGAATGTACTCTGAGCTTTAAAGGCAGTGACATCCTTTCTAAACATATTTTAAGCGCGTATTGCTTAAAGACAGATGAAGTGAAAAGCATCTCCTGGAGAGCTTACCTTGCAAAAGCGTTTGTTGGGATAAATGTGTTGAATTTTTGGTGACTCTAACAATGATTTTTAGTTATATAGACATCTGTATTTCTTTTAAGTGAGTCTACGGAAGACACAGAAACGTCTAAAGGTGAGGTCACTGAGAACTGCCAGTCACGCCCGTGTGAAGAACTTGACGCTGAGGAAGGAGATGGTGATGACTACAATGATGATGAAGAGGAAGATGAAGACTGGGACTGGGATGACGAGGTGGGAAGGCTCTTGAAGCGCCACAATGCTGCTGGTGGGTGCAATCCACAGGTATGTTGGAGGCTATTCTGTGAGTGTCAAGGGTGCCCAAGAGCAAATGGGGCTAATCTGAAATCTGTTCTCTGTTAGTGTTGTGTTGAGGATCAATGTAAATAAAAATTTTTCCTTGAGAGTATCCCTTTCTTTTGAGTCTCTTCCTGTGCCATGCCGTCTGTTTATGTACATTGTAGCCAGAGTTCATCTTGATTTTCTTGTCTCAAACCCTGTTGCTGGATTCTCTTTTTCACTGCAGTTTTCCTTCTGTTCATTACCTCTCTCAGCTTTTCTTTCTTTGCCCACCCTGATCTCTGTTGATATCCCTTACTTTTTGGTACTTGTCCTCTATGTTTCTCACCATCTTCTCCATTCTTTCTATTTAATTTTAAGAGCCTACCTTCCAGTGACACCCAGGATGAAACAGGTTATGTTTTTGACTTAATAGTGAAGAAGGCCAAAAAAAAAAACACAACATAGGAAATGGAGGGAGGTGCTAGAAGGGAATTAAAGTGTGTGCTGTTGACACAGAAACTCTGGTATTGTGCAGAATGAAAAGCACACATGAAGGGTAAGAAGGATGCTAGTTCTCACACCAGCTTGGACACTAGAGGTTCAAAACCTCATTTTTCTTACTGATACTAGCCTAGCAGAACAGTTGAGGTAAATTAGGGTGGTGCTGATCACAGCATGTCATATCTGACAGCATTTGTCCTGGGTGATTTATTCTTGCCTTTAGTTAGAGGTTTATGCTACCCAGTGTTGGTCAAACCGTGTTCAGGTATTAGTTGTATTTGGAGAGGACTACCTATAAGAAAAGACAGAATCTTGTAAAGTTTTCCCTGTTCATTACCTTTACATTTTTTTCTCTCAATTTTCTCTGTGGTTTTTTTTGCTATTTCCCTTCCTTTTACACATAGAAAAGGTGCTATATGAGAGACTGGCAGCTTCCTAGACTAAAAATGACCCTAGTTTGGGGCACATTTTTAGTTTTAACTGATGTGTTAGCTGTATTTTCTTTTCTTGAATTAAGTAAAATCTGATGTTAATCTATATTTATTACCTCAGCCTCTGTGTTTTTCTTGTTATAGCTTGAGGCACAGGCATTTGAGCTGAATTTTCCAATGATATTGTCTGTATTTCAAAGGTCTGTGCACAGAAGGCAACTTACGTTAACAAATCTTTTGTTTCAGGCAAATAGACAGACCCCTAGTTGCTGTTCAGCAAAAATGTCCACCCCTACAGACAAGGTTTTAAGAAAATTTGAACACAAAATTAATTTAGGTGAGTACAATTGCATTGTCTTCTCTTATGTGAAAAGTTAACACTGACATTCTCGGACTAATTCTGCTTACATTAAGCCAGAACTCACTGGAATGAATCACTTAACCATTACCAGACAGATTAAAAAAAATGGTGCTAAAATGAAGGTTGCTGGTATGTGTAACCAAATACAGCAGCTTTTATACATTTAGACATTTAAATATATTGTCAGAAAGAATCCGGGAGCCTATTGCTTAATTCTGTTCAGAAAAATGGCATTTGATTGTCATAAGAGAAAAGCAGACAAATTTAATGGTGAGATATTGTCCAAAAGGCATTACTTCTGGATGGCATGACATCTCCAAGTCTGTGGACCTGTCTCACTCTGTTATTCCCTTAGAGTCCTACTTTGAAATGTAGACAGAGTGAAGAGCTAGGTTAACCCTAGTGTGTAGCTAAGCTTCTCTGCTTGTTACAGAGAGCTCTGCCTGTGTTTTAACATTGTGTTATGACAGATTGGCTGGCAGCAGAATTCCAGGGGCAATTTCTGATATAGGACACTTCTTTGGGTTTGGGGTTTTTTTCCTCATTTTTGCTAATGTGTTTTTCAGATAAGCTAAATTTTGATGACTCCGTTATAAACAGAGTCACAGAAAAGTCTAGACAGAAGGAAGCAGATATGTGAGTATTACTTGTGGTTCTGTTTTCATTTAAATAATTTGAACTCAGAGGCGTAGTGCTTATTTCCTTATTTTGAAAAGTTTGTTAAGAAAAATGAAATTTAGAAGTGGTTTGCATGCAGCTTGCCTTTTAGCGTTAAAATTTTTGATTTCCAAAATGGTTGTCTAAATCATTCCAAAGTTTTGATTTTTCTGTTCTTGGTAGCACATCTAATTGTGTTGGTGTTGTAAGACATAAGTGATGGGTGTCATTCCCTTAGAAAAGGCTATTTTATCTCTGTTACTCTTCTTTTCCAAACAGAGATCCTTAAGCAGTTGGGCTAAAAAGGTATCAGAAACATTTTGAAGTTTCCTGCTGATGATTTGCTGAGGGACAAGTAATTCTTTTTAAGATGTTTTTTTAGGCCTGTAGCTTATAGCTGTATGTTGTAAAGATAGATACCATTTTCTCTTGAATGAGCATGATTCAGCACAGGCAAGAAGATATCTATAAAAGTGAAGGACACTGATGTTCATGGTGGTAGTGGTTTGTTGTAGTTTTTTTTTCTTAACATCCCTCTGCTGGCAGGGAAAAGCTTTGCTTCTGTATGAGCTGAAAGCCTTACTCCTTGAGGCTGTTGTCTTTGATGCAGAATGTTGTGGTTTGCTGTGTCAAAGTACCGAGTCCATACGTGGGATAGTATCATTTTGTTTTCACTTCTGCTAGGTACCGAGTCAAAGACAAGTCAGATAGAGCAACAGTAGAACAGGTAAGTCCTTAATTCATCAAATTTCTCTTGACCAGAGCAAATAATGTTGAATTTTGGAATCACTGATAAAATAGATACAATAGCAACAGAGTTTTGCTTTGGATTTCTGTTCCCTTCCTGAAGAGGCCTGTTGTTTCTTTCATGTATATGAAGGTTGTACTTGCTTCCATAAACATTTTGGAGATAATTTTTGTGCTTAGCATTGTGTTTGTGTATGCAATGCAGAATTCCATCTTAAGCTTTTACTTAAATTCCAAAGAACAAGAAAAAAATGCTGGGTTTGCCTTTTTCTTTTTTTCTTCTTTAGGGAGATTGAACTAGGACTGGCCCTAAGCTGTGTAGCTGCTCTATTTCAGTTATGATACTGTATTCTTTATTTTAAAACATTTGATGCAACCATGGGTAGGAAATAATTCTCTTTTTCTCTTCTAGAGCTAGCTCAAAGACATGTGCTTAAAAAAGAGAAAAATTATTAATGTTGGCAGAAAAAGTGAAGTATCATTCTAGAATCATGGCAGAATTCTGAGTGGTTGCTATTTGGATTATCATTTGATCCTTGAGAGTAGTCTGATGCCATGGGTCCTTTATTATGGTACTAAGACTGGACAGTATTATGAAGTTTTATCCTCTGCTGACTTCTCTGTATTAAATTTGAGGTGTTGGATCCAAGAACCAGAATGATTCTCTTCAAGATGTTATCTAGAGGTGTCATATCAGAAATCAATGGCTGCATCAGCACAGGGAAAGAAGTAAGTTTTATTGAAAATGACATAGTAGTCTTCTTTTTTTTTCAGCAACCCAGGCAGAAGTTTATGGTGCTCAGAAGATATACTGAAATACTTGGGTTTAGTACTGGCTTTTTTGTGTTGCTTAGTTGGTATGAAGTTATCTTAAGATAAAAGGCAATTCATGTTAAAGGAAACCAATTTTCCCAAGTATGAAAGATTTCTAAAAATGCTTAAATGTTACCTTAAATTTGTGGATCTTGTTAATTGTATCTTTCCAGCAAAATTTTTTGAAAAGTTATGTATACACATAATTTTAAACAGTGCCTGAAAAAACATACCCAGGCAATTCTTTCTTCATGTGAGACTCTTGCATGCAGATCAGACTAACTCCACGTGTCAGCAGACACGGGAGTATTTAATGGTGTAACAAAATTCTGTTTAAAATACTGTTAAACTTTCATTGCTTATACGAAACTATCATGTTTGTGTGCTGTTATTATCAAGTAATACTGCAGATAATTAAAACTAGGCCACAAATTTCCAAGGAAATTAATAAATTTTAGAATGCCTGGTCACCCAGGCTGGCTAGTTTTCTTCTAGATGCTGATTAAAGACATACTTCCACCCTGTGTAGAAGTGAAAACATGAGATATTTGGGCCATGCTTTAGGGACTAAACAGTGCACAGGCTCAAGTTAACTGTTCACACAAGGACTTGTTTCAGTCTCCAAGGTGAGACAGAGTTTTCTTGTGCAGTGTTGGTTTTGTCCTGTAGTCCTTGTTGTAGCCCTGCCCCGTGTTACATACTTCCTGTAAGCTGCCTCATAGAAAAAGGGTTGCCCTGGTGTTCAGTCTCACTCAGCTGGGTGCCATGTAGGGGATGGGGTGAGATCAGATCTTTTCCAGGTGTCAGAAGGAGGAGAGGAGAGAAGATTATGTTGCTTTTAAAAGCTCTTCTTTAATGTTGTTTCTTTCTTTTATAATCTGATAGGCTAATGTGTATCATGCTGGTACTGCAAATGGAGAGAACAGAGCAATAAAGATTTACAAAACCTCTATTCTGATGTTTAAAGATCGGGATAAGTATGTGAGTGGTGAATTCAGGTAAGTTTGACATCTGCCTGGTTTTATTGGGGAAGTGGGATTGTTTGAAAGGTGGTAAAAGCACTGGTGCTAATACTGCATTGATTAGCTAAGAGTCCCTGTTGTATTTTCTTTTTCATTTAAAGATTTCGTCATGGATACTGCAAAGGCAACCCAAGAAAAATGGTGAAGACCTGGGCTGAAAAAGAAATGAGGAATTTAATAAGGTGATTTTTTCCAGTTTTTATTTTGTCATACAAAGGTAACTGAAACTTTTAAGTTTATGGGAGGTACTCTCCTATTGCTAGAACTGTGGTTATCACTATCTTTCAGGGTCTCCGGAGTGTTCAGGAAGGTGTCAAACTTCACTATGGGAGAGAAATGAAAAGGGGAGAGAGGAATAAAGATATTCTTTTGTTTTACTGCTCATGCTCTAAGCTCTTCAATGTGTGAACTCTTGTCTGACATGACTGAAAGCAAGAAAAAGCTAGAAATAGCTGCTGCTGAGTAGCAGCATGCTGTGTGATATAGGTTAATCTAGGATTAACCTGAACTGTGTAAAGAGACAGGAATGCTTAGAAAAGGGTCAGAGCCAGAATGGTTGTGGCTTTTTGTATGCATTTCCTTGTAGTTCTTCACAAGTGAGAGTTTCCTGAACTCTTACTGTGTATTATGTTTAAAGCAACAGAACTCCTTTATGCACTAGTGCACTGCAAATAGTAGAGTTTAATTCTATGTTTTCCTGTGGCTTTGTTTCAGGTTGAATACAGCCCAGATACCTTGCCCAGAGCCAATTATGCTAAGAAGTCATGTGCTTGTCATGGGCTTTATTGGTAAAGGTGATAGGTAAGTATCTTTAGAAAAGCAAGTTGGTTTTTTTTTGTTTTTTTTTTTTGTTTGTTTGTTTGTGTTTTTTGTTTGTTTTTGTTTTGGTTTTTTGTTTGTTTGTTTTTTGTTTTGGTTTGGTTTTTTGGTTTTTGTTTGTTTGTTTTTTAATAGTAACTTTCCATGAAGGTTTATTAAAACCAAACAAACCAACTCTCTGAATTTGACTACTATTACTTCAGGCCTGTAAAATTAGTATGTTAGCATGTGACCTGTGGAGCACCCAGACACTTGCCAGCTACTACTGCAGGCAATCTGTATGATTCTGAAGCCTCAGTTGTGTGCAAAATTAATTTGTAAATTGGTTTCACTGGAAATTAAGGCTGGAAAGGTTTGCTAATCCTATGTCAAGATAGCTCATAAATTTTGTAGTACAAACGTTAATGTAGCATGGTCCAAATTACTGTAGTTTGGAAACAGAGTTCCAGGATCTGGAAGCAAGCATGTAGCAAGCTTTGCTGCCCTTCATGCTAGCTCCTTGCACTTGGTTGGTCTTGCGGAATTGCTTGACGTACCTGCTGAGTGGAAGGATCAGATACAGCAATTAAAGCATTTGCAGCTGGTACAAAGAAGGAAAAAGTATTCACTTTCTGTTATTTGTGTTGTGTTTTCAAGGCCTGCTCCTCTGCTGAAGAATGCTCAGTTATCTGACTCCAAAGTCCGGGAGCTGTACCTACAAATCATCCAGTACATGAGAAGAATGTACCAAGATGCCAGACTTGTTCATGCAGATCTTAGTGAATTTAATATGCTGTATGTTTTTAATCTTTGCTCTGAATTGTGACATCTAAAATGTATGCATTGGCAATGTCTGTGAGAGTACTGATGTACCTTTAAGGGAGGGTGGGGTCCTTTTTGTTACTGGGTTTTGTAACTTTGTAATTACCTCTGTAGCTTTTAGCCAGATCTGAGTTTTGTCTGTTAAAAAAACCCCCAGCACACAAAAAAATGCCACAAATACCAAACAAAAAACCCAAATAAAAAAAACCCCAAACCACCAAAACTCCCAAAGATCCCTCACAACCAGAAAAAAACATCAACCTCAACTAGGGGAAAAATTAGTAAGGTATCATTTTTAGAATTTTTTTTTTTTCTGATGGAGTTAGTACAGCTCTGTGTGGGTTTTCTTTGTAGATACCACAGTGGGGATGTGTACATCATTGATGTGTCTCAGGCTGTGGAGCATGACCACCCTCATGCACTGGAGTTCCTGCGAAAAGATTGTGCCAACGTTAACGGTGAGTGGGCTGCACTTCAACCCTTGTTCTGACAACTGGTTTATTTAGCAAGGTGAACTGTGTTCACCTATGTTCTTTCAGGTGTAACTGACTGTAGAAGCTGTCAAAATTCCATTAAAATACTTCCTCACCTGTGTTTTCATGACTTCCTCAGGGAGCAGTGTACTGTGCTGAGTTCAGAAGAGTTCTGGCCAAAATGAGTCACATGGCTGAATCTTAGATCTATGATAGATATGAGTCCCAGACTGCAACACTGCCCACCCCAATCTTCCCTTACTTAAAATAATGTGCAGACATATTGATGTGTTTCCTTCTGTGAGTTGAATCCACATCTGGAATTCCTCAGCTGGCAAGAAGTTACCTTATGTTATAAAGTTCCCTGCGCTTACTTGTCCAGGGCAGCTGAGAGGATCGAGGCATAGAGTAATTAATTAGAGATGTTATCACTTGTCATAGTATTTTGATAAACAAATTACCTTTATGGTGTTTTTCTCTTGAGAATTTGGCCCTCATGTGTGAGTATACATGTTGTGTAACACATACACCTCCTGTTAGGGTGTGTCTCTGAGGACAAAAAAATCTCATTGCAGGCTGCTTTTGTCCCCCCTTTCTTTTCAGATTGACTTTTTTCTTATTTTACAGAGACTCTTGAAAGTCTGTGCAAAAAGCTGCGTACATTTTGATGCAATGTGTCTATTAATACCCAGTATGCTAGTTTTTCCTTATTCTGTTTCTGGTCATGGATTTCTAGTAACTCCCTCCTGGCTTTTGTTTGTTTTCTGTCACTGTAACTTTTGCTGTCTAGTTCTGCTACAGAGGCTCTAAGAAACACCTTGCCTTAGCTGTGATCCTTGCAGACACTTGTGGTTCCATAGGCACAGAGAGCTGCCTCCAAAGTAAATTTTTTTTGTTTTCCCTATGATTAATTTCTCATAGTGGGAGAACTTCTGAGAACTTTACTAGGAAATGCTTATTAAACTGCTTATTAAGCAGTTCTCTGCTGAATTTCTGTACAGAAGTGCAGCCTCAGATTTTGGTCATAATTGACTCAAGAAACCAATTCTGAGTGTACTGTTGAGGAAAATTCTAGTATGTTAATGTGTCTTCCCTTTAAGGTGGATCATAATTAGGCTGTACTGTGTTTCAGTGGACCCTTTTGTTTCTCTGGCAAAAGTTTGAGGTCTCCATTCCTTACTGGAAATACGCTTTTTCACTTTATCATTACAGCTGCATTTTTTAGATGTAATCACTTATGGTTTTTGTCTCTGCCCTTGTCTCCTGGTAGACTTTTTCCAGAAGCACAATGTTGCAGTGATGACTGTGAGGGAGCTGTTTGAGTTTATCACTGATCCTTCTATCACAAGTGAGAACATTGATGACTACCTGTCTAAGGTAAGACTTCATGGCCTTGTTGCTTATGTAGGAAGACTTGAACAGGAAAATCAGATGTAGTTCAAGCTCCTTCATCTCATTTGCTCTACATCCTGCTATTGGAGGAAGCTGGTACACAGCACTGTTATGCTAGGGCTTCAAAAATGCACACAGGTCTTTTCCATTTATACCATTATGGAGTGACAACATTTTCATTCTATGTTTTCTTAAAAAGTCTGATCATGAAAACTCAAATGTCTGTTTGAGGTGCTACTAAAACCAGGATGTTTTAAATTAGTTCTTTCTTTTTGGTAACGAGAAGCTCTGCAGAAATATAACCATGCTTATATAGAGAATGGGATTAAGAATGCAGATTTGAGCAGGGTGGGCTGAGGGGGGAAGGGAGTGACTAGGACAGTGTTACTTCAAGGTGTGTGATCTTGCTTGCCAAATACAGCAGCTGGCAGAAGACATTGATTCTAGGAGGAGTTGAAGTTACTCAGTGCTGCTAGCAGCACCCATGTATTTCATCTCTAGCTGCCAGTCCTCTGCTTCCAGTTAGATATTTCTTTAAAAAGGAGCGTGTGTGTGTGTGTCTGTGTCTGTGTAAGTGCTTCTTAAGTTAACACAAGAGAAATGGGGGTTACATATGTCATGCTAATAGTGGAGATTTGACATGTCTTTCCTGTTCAAGACCACATGAATGTCGTCCAAATAACAGTAAGCATGGAGAATTCCAGATGTTGTGTACTTTCTGTCATATTGGAGGTTGAATGAGAGCGAGCTGTGCCACATGATTCCCCTTATTTGTGCTCCTCTGGCTTGCTTGGTGTGCGTGAGAAGAGCCAAGTTCCAGGACTGAGCACTGCTCCCTGTATTCTTGTGCTGTTATTTCCTGTAGCCATGCTAGGCCTGCCATAATGTGGTCTGGGAGGAGCAGCAAGTGTGTTTTCCCTCTATTAACAGCCTCGAAGTGTGCTTTGCAGCAGTGTTGGTTACCATTAGGTGTCGCCGAAGTCATTCCCATAGGGACACCGGGAGTGTGTGTGAGTGACAGTGAAATACCGGGAGAAAGGTAGATGGGAGTAGTTAGTTGGATGCGATTCTAAAGAGTTAGCGATGAGATTCTAAAGAGTGATAACTTTGTATTGTTTTGTATCTCTTTAGGCAATGGAAATAGCATCGAAAAGAACAGAGGAGGAAAGATCCAGTCAAGATAAAGTGGACGAGGAAGTGAGGATTTCTGTTCCTGCTTTAAAATAATATTAACTCTGTCTCTTCTAAACAATGAAAAATGTTCTCTTTTATTTGGCAAAATGCGCAATTGATGATAAGCAAAGCATTGTTTGTGATACTGAGGTGTCTTGAACCCGTTGAGATGTGAAGTATTAAGGGATGCCATGTGTAAAAGCTGACAGCAATAAGCTGTTACAAGGCAAATACACCATTTCCTAAACCTGTTTGTTTGCTTGTAGCTAGGTCCTTTGATGTATCTTCCAGTTTAGGTTTAGTTAACAAAACACAGAGTAGAGAGATCTGATTATGTTGGTGGTTTTCCACCAGTGATACAGAAACAGGCTATTTGGATACATGTGTTGATCAAATTGCTAGTCCCCATCTAATTCAGTTTTTCCATTGCTTTTATATTAAGTGACACCATTTCAGGTCCATTACAGAGAGCTGCTAATGTTTTGGAAAGGCTTGATGTAAAGATACGACCATTTCTATCTGCTCCAGAAGATAAAAACCCCAAAAAACAAAAGCAAAAAACAAACTAGGAAAAAACCCCCAACCCCCTATCTTTGGAGTCAGTACTACTTGATTTATCGAAGACTTTTTTTTTCCTCTTGGAGCTCTGCAGATTTTACTAACTGCTTCAAGATGGGCCAAGGAAAGATGTTTTTGTTTCCCAGGATATCCTCAGAATACAACTTCTGAACTACAGAGTCAGATGCTAGTGTTTTGTAACAAGTTCATCTTTTGCAAGCCAGTTACTCCTTTGTTTATATAAGGTACTGACCTGTAAGAGAAATGGTTTCTCAGCATCTAAGTTAAGTTTATTTCTCTTAGACTTCTCATGTGACCATGGCTAATTTGTGTCACTTCCTTAACAAAAGAGTAGAGCTGATTAAAGGCAAGCTCTGTGGAGGTGGGGGCTTCTGCTTTGTGCACAGCACTTAGACAAGCAGTGATGATCACAAAATGAACTGAATTTCTATTGGGATTGAACTGATACTATGAAAAAGAGAAGCAAAATACCTCTCTCTAATCTGGTAGGATCATAAGGTTGCTGGAAGACTGTGTCAAACACAAATTTTAAAGTATGTTGTAGATGCTGCAGTAGTTTTTACTGTACTATACTGCTTCAGGAATCTTTTTTGAGTTGGTCTGTAGGATGAAGCAGGTATTATATAAATACATAAAGAGGATGCTTTCGGAAGGCATTGTAAATATCAGTAAATACCAGTAAAAATGTTATAAAAATCATTAGAATATAAAACCTTAGGACTCAAATAGGTTTAAGAGATAGTTGGAAGGGTTGGGAAAGTTTGTTAGTTGCCTGAAGGTAACCAGTAGTCACACTGAAGAAGGAGCCCTATTAGTCGTGATCTGTCGGTAGTGTGTAGGTTGCATGGTAGTGGATGACTGCTATGTCAATGTTTTGTTTCTCTGAGTCTTTGTGATTATTCTTTTAAGGATGCATGATTAGGAAAGAAAAACATTGTGACACTATAGGTAAATAAGTAAGTTTGTGTTGTTTTCACTCTACTAGGTATTTAAGAAGGCTTACATACCTCGAACTTTGACTGAAGTTAAAAACTATGAGAGAGATGTGGATATTATGATGAAATTGAAAGAAGAGGATATGGCATTGAATGTTCAGCAAGATAATGTGAGTAGACATGCTGAGGCACTGCAGAAAAAGAGGGAGGGTATATGAATTCTTCTTACTGGAAACCAATAGCAGCAAACAAAACCAGAAGCTTTGTTACCAAGGTGTGAAGTACTGAATCCAGTATCATACTTTGAAATTGTCTGGTTAGTGCTAATGCTAATGTTGTAGGGTTTATCATGGTCTTTTTTTTTTTTTAATTTTATTTATGTTTAGATAATAGTTTTGTCTAGGCACAAAGAATTAATACGTATTTTGATAATTTAATTTCTTTCTCTCTCCCTTGGCGTAGATTCTCTACCAGACTGTTACAGGACTAAAGAAGGATTTGTCTGGTGTTCAGAAGGTGAGAGAGTCTTTTTGAAATCCTTCATTTTAGCCATTTTCAGAAAGGTGCTTATAGATACCACAGAGAATGCCTCATCTTGCAGCTGGCACGATGAAAGAAGCTACTTGTCCGCAGAGTGACCGTTTATCTCCAGGATGGGTCTGGCATGGCAGCATGTCTGCACGACACAGGAATTGCTTCCCTTAACAGTGGTCAGCGCTTGTGTTGCTTGAAATGAAATGAAAATCCTTGATGTGGCCATGATCTCTGAAGTTAAGATGGAGATGAGGGAGTGTTTTCCAATTATGGAAAATGTAATTGATTTAAATCATAGCACAGCTGCAAGTTTTGATATGTTCAGAGTATCTTTGCAGTAATATTGCATAAAGAATAGCCCTGAAGTATAAGGCATAAGATATTATGTCTTATTATATTTGAAGTACTTGACAGTGACACTTCTGTAAAGTACATTGGATAAGAATTTGGATACAGGTCATTTGTAGCCTGTAAATTCAAAGTAGAAGCCCTGCATGGATTCCCCTTCCGTACTTTGAAAATGTTATCTAGCAGTGGTGTAGACTCTGATTTAAAAAGGAAATACAAACATGCATGGGATCAGGCTGTAGCAGAGTCCCCAGGCTTGTTTAGGAATAAGTGAGTTTTCCAGTGTAGATATTTGTGTTTGCAATATAGTATACATACAGTGCCCCCAAGGTGAATTTGGGTATGATCCAAGATAATTAAAAATTGGCTTCCACATATGTTAGCAAATCGCTGTTTAACTTAGGGAAATTAGTTTGGGAGTACAAATAACAGATGTGCTGTGAGACCTGACCTAAAAGACACTGTGTTGTACATTCTAGATTCCTTGTTCTTAATTTGTTTAACCTACTTTTCATTCTTTTTCTTGAGACTCAGTGATGGTTGTAGTAAAGGAGATGGCATCAACGCTCTCAAAGGTTTCTTTGGAGCAGATTCTGTTCTGGCCTTTTATATATATATATACACAGTGTATATATGTGTGTGTGTGTGTGTATTGTCATTGGTTTTCTTGGTTTTGATTTGATATAATTCTTGATTTATCTTGCAGATTCCTGCGCTTCTTGAAAAGGCAAATGAGTCAGAAACAGACTCTGATGACGATGATGATGGCAGCTCAGAGGACTCTGATTCAGGCTGTAAAGAATCCATACATCCCAAAGATAAACCTGTTGAAGCTGGTGTGGACAAAAAGGTCAGGTGACTAGGAATTGCTTATTTTTCCCACCTCTGCTCATGTGGTATGAAAAAATCCAAACTTAGTGGTTTTTGCTAATTCTTGACTGAAACAAGCTGTGGATTTTTCCTTTTGTGGAGAACAAGAGCAGAGACAGTGCTTTACTAGTGCTGTTTTTATGTAGAGCAACATGTAACACAGCTCTCTGTAGCCTAGGCAAAAGAGGTGTCTACAGGGAATTATAGGGGTACACAAAGCAGAGTTTGGTGAAGGCTGGGCAGCTTTTCAGTATTTCTGGCTACTCCTCCAGGCTTTGGTGTTGTGGTTTGTGGTTGTGATCCCTGGTCAATCGAGGATTCTTATGCCCAGGGAACCAAGACCACTTGACTTACAGAACTGGAGTCTTGGTGACAGTGTTTGTGCCTCAGTGGCTTTTGCAGAACAATGAGTACAGACTGGCTGCCTTTGCTGGGGGACAAGAGTTGTAATGCAGTCATGCAAAACGATTATGGTTAGGGTTAGAGTGGCTTTTTTAAGGTTTCATTCTCTAAACTGCTCAGTTTTGTTGAGGCTTTTCTGCAGAGTATCACTCATAGGTGAGAGCCTTTTGGCAGACTTTTAGGTGCTGTGCAAAAAAAAAAGAAGGGTGAAACTTGCTGGGCTTAAAGGATTCAAGATTTGGGAGTTTGCTGATAGGTTTTTCTTCCGAGAAAATTCGTCAAGTGAAAATGGAGTGCTCTACTGGACACTTTCTACTGATCTGGAGCTGCTATATTTCAGATATGAAGCAGATATGAAGTCTTGGTCACTTCTCATCATTATTGATAGGTTCCCTGTGTTCAAAGGTTGCATGAAACTGATGTTTTAACTAGTTTGAATTTTGCCTTGTCATTACTAATGTGTAGGTCTTGGCTCCACTGCCAACCTATACTTGTTTTTTCTTTTCCCCTCATTATTCATATTGATTTTTATTTTTTTTATTTCTTCCTCTTGATAATCTTACTTTTATGTCATGTGCTAAGTTAACTTGTTAATCTGACGTCAATCGAGGATGCTCAAAATCCCTCACTCCTTTCTGTCTTTAACGGAATGGTGTTTGATTATTTATAGGAAAGGAAAAAGATGGTTAAAGAAGCCCAAAGAGAAAAGAGGAAAACCAAAATCCCAAAGCATGTGAAGAAGAGGAAAGAAAAGACTGCAAAAATGAAGAAAGGCAAATAAAATTGGCTTTGACTTGGAGAAAGGAATGATGTGCTGTGACTTAGTCAGTCACCATCTTTTTAAAAAAAAATTAAAAATCCTTTATTTATATACATACAATATTAAATATAAGGGTGGTTTTGTTAATAACATGGTGTAATTGTTTGAATAGAGTGTATGCCATGGGTTTCTCAATGGGAAAGAATGAGTTTAACACTTGGGCCTGTTAAAATTCTTTACCTGTGCAGGTTTAACTTGTTGTTGAACTCACACTGATTTGGTCCTGTGTTCTTACTCCCCTGCCTCACATTGCATACAGCAAGTTTGGTTTGTTCCAGAGCAGTGATTTGATTCAAAGAGATTCTTGGAGAGGGGAGAATGGCGATTCAAAGGCCCATGCCTTCACAGTGTGGAAGCAAATTGGGTAAACTGTCTTCTGCAGACCATCACAGTCACCTGTGGATAACCCTGCAGGCATTGTGCCCTTGTTGACTGCCTGTGCTTGCATCACCTTTGATGCTTTCTTACTGGAAGTTGAGTTCTGTGCTTTGGGAGGCTGTCCTCATTGCCCAGTGCCCTTCTGAACTAATCAGGCAGGTGTACCCAAACAGACAGTGCCTGAATATTTTTGTCCTTTTTTTTTTTTTGGTCTTGGATTCCAACATAAGGCACTTTTTAGAGTGTTATTAACCAGCTATTTTGTAAGCTGGTCGAATGAGTATTTGCTGTTTAATCGTGTGTGACTGAATTCAAGGCTGTGTAAAGGCTTGTGGCAAAACCCCTTCATGGTATGGCTTATGGCTCAGCAATGCCAGTCTGTGTTGTGCTGAGATGCACCAGCTCTCAGTTAGGGAGGAGCTGGCAAAGCTTTACTCATAAGTGACCACCTTGGCAGCTCTCTTGGCAGCTACTTTGACCACTGAGGCTGACAAGTGTTGGGAAAGGTGTTCTCACACAGTAGCCATCAGCTGTCTGTTCCCACTGCTGCTGTTTCAGACCTTATGGCAGCACAGAGAAAGGTTCTGATTCCAGTAAATGTCCTGATATGTTCTCCCACATTAGGGGTGGAGTTGATGCCCTGAGGATTTGTGCTTAGGGGACATACATCCTCTGATGACAGAGGACAGCTTTTATCCATCAGTGGATATCCAACAATGATGGGTTGGCTGGGGGCCAGGTAAAGCTTCCCTGTGTCTGCTCCTCACCTTCCACACCCACAAGAGAGAGCATATTGGCCAATTGCACATGTGGCTGCACTCCCCAGATTGACCTTCACAACCTCTGGTGCCTTTGAGCACCAAAGCCAGTAAGAGGGGAACCGGCCAGTGCTTCCAGATCTCTCTCTCTCTCTCTTCCTCTCCCCTCACTTTCTCCCTATGTACACAGGGATTGATACACTCTCACATACAGTATGCATATAAATGTAGACAGTATGGCTGGAGCATGTTGGGAAGCAAGACTGGTATTTTCTCAGCATATAGGGATGTTTGTTGGGAGACCGAGCACGTCTGTGATAGCAGCTGTAGTTTGTGAAGGTGTGTGCACCAGGAAGTGTGTGTAGGGACTAGGGGTTGCGGGTGCAGTGGGGAATTGTGTCCAAGTTGTTGCCTTTTCCCCAGTAACAAGTTGTGCAGTGGGCAGACCTCTGTGTTTTTGGTGAAATGGGCTAAGTGTAAGTGAATCTCTATGAAGCTGTATGTGATTTGATTTTATGTAGCTCAGCTGTGGATGACTGCACCAGGAAACTGGTCCGTGGCTGATCAGAGTGAGTCTGGGGTTGTCAGACACAAAAGACAACCACATTGTCATTGGGGCTGGCTGCTCTGAAGACAAGGATAGGTGCTAGTTCATGGCAAAGAGCCAGTATATGTGTCCAACTGGGGGGTGTTTACCTCCTTTACCTGAGAAGACACTTCAGAGAAAGGAGGCTGCTATCATCTGTGCTTGAGGGAAGAGGAAATGTCCCAGCCCACGTAACCTTGTCTTCCCTCCAGGTCATGCACCACAGCCTGATCAAGTTTTCCTGGCTCTAGCCATTCTGTAGCAGAAAGTAATCCTGAATCAGTCATTTCAGATTGGACCCTTGCTCGCAGTGATGTGTGGCAGGTTTGTCTATGCAGGCTGTGTGAAGCATGAGCTACCTGCCTCAGGTGTTTGCTCTAAGGTGTGTTTATGTAGTTGAGGTGTTTACAGGGGACCTGAGGTGGAGCATGCTAGAGAAGCTCATGTTGTGCAAGTGCTGGTGGTTTGGGGATGGCTGTTGCAGTGGGATATGTGCTTTTCGAGGTGGGCTCTGAGTGCAGTTCATGTGTCCTCGCCATTGAAGGCTTGACATGTATAGAAGTGAGGCAGTCGGCAGAAATGGGGTGGGTGGGAGCTTGAATCATGAGAGGAGCTGTCTTTGTGGTGATTCCTGAAGCAGGCTGTTGAAGAATGCTAGACATGACTACCGAAAGGCACCAGTCTGATTGGGATTGGGAAGGATGGGAATGGGATGGAATGACTTTGTATCCTGTGCCGAAGAAAAAGCTTCAAAGTAACACAGATACTCACTTATGCTATTTCCCCCCCCCCCCAGAGATGAGGGTCTGACAAGACCCACTCACTTTGTTGGCCATAGCAGCATGTTTATGCTGTGCTCTGCTGCTGGCACATGTGCAGACAGAGAAGTATTGCCAGGGCAGAAATACCAGTTCTGTGTATTAAAAAAACTGGGACAAAACCAGCTTAAGGTAATGCTCTCCCTTTATCTTCCATACTTTCCCCCACCCCTCGGTTCTCTTCCTCTGCTTCCCAAGACTGTACTTAGTGGTAAGGCTCTTGGGTCTCTTATGGGCTACTGCAAGAGCCTCCTTTGCGGAGCTCATGATGTCACCCAGCACAGGCAAAGGACCTGGAGAGGTGGGCTGTGGGGTAACTGGTGGGCTGTGGAACAAGGAGATGACCCCGTGGCAGTGAGACTGAACTGTGTGGGTGTGATGCCTACCCCTAAGACTTGAGAATGCCCTTCTGTTGGCTGCAGACATGGTCCTCCTCTGCTCCACTGCTTGATGGGTGTTCCAGTGTCCAAGCGGAACATCCAGATTACTAATTTTTTCCCCTTTTAATAGAAACATCTTTACTGAACTCATGGCATAAACTCAATTGCTTTGTCACTGAGGCTTTTGGAATGTTTCTGCAAGCAGGGCTTTTGATAATTGTCTGGTGTGGTTTTCAAAGCACAACTGTTTTGGTATCTACCTTCTCTTAAAATGGAGTCCAAGTCTGTCAGGCAGTCAGCTTGAATTTTTACAGCTGCCAAAGCAGAACTGTCAACTGCTTTGACACCCTTTCTGGCTTAAACTAGGGGAGAGGATTGGTTTAAAACAGGCAGGAGAAGGTGCTCTATGGAGAGGGCAGGCTGTGGGTGAGTTGCAGCAGAGTGCTGCTTGTGTGTTTGCACTAGTGCAGGTAAGCACAGTCTGAAAATTAGCTGCCTAATCTGAGATGCTGTTAACTTATTATTTATGTCTTTATTTATTTTAGAACAGGCTGAGCATATGAAAGACATAAAATTCTCAGGCACAGGTCAAATGCTTGGAAAAATGCATTTCTGGGACTTTGCGGCCAGAAGATTTAGTGGCATTAGAAAGCTTAAGTATGTAGAGTGGTAATATTTACTACTCTGCTCTCAAAGATAAAAATGTACAAAAGCAATTAATCCTATCTTCCAGGGCCTTCCCAAGTAGTCCTGTCTTGCAGTCCTCCCCCTGTATGTCTCCCACCAAGTCCCAGTGAATAACTGGGGAGGCAGATACTCCTGGATAAGATAAGTTCCAAAAAAGTTCGTTAGTGAGGTGTTGGAGATTTTGGGGGGTTCAACCCCATCTTCCTGAAGTCCCACAGTGCCATATGTCTGGTTTGCACTCTGAGCAGTTGGCACTAGGCTTCCTCCCAGGTCCGAGGTCTGTGCCAGACTGGTATTAATTTGTTGCTTCTCCCATATTATATATTTTATTATATGGAGCAATAGAAGCATTGGAAGGTGGAGTTTTGTGAATGTAGTTTCCCGGTGATGAAGCTAGTAAAACCAGCTTTGCGTGTAAGGATATGTCTCCTTAGAGAGATTTGATTTCCATGCTGAAATATTTTGATTAAACAATGCAAAACTAGCTGTGGCAGGCTACAAGCTTGCTTTTGGCTTGTGTGCTCAGGCAAGAGTCACACCTGTGGTCCTTTGAGAGACAAAAGAGGTGAGACCAACATTTTCTGAGGACCAACGCGTCCCACAAGTTCTGGTCACAGGTAGTGGAGAGGCTGATGATGAGGAGCTGTGAGAGCTGGATTCTGGAATACCAGAATACTGGTTCTCCAGCTGAATCTTTACCTGCTGTTTTCACCTGCAAAATTGTACAGCCAATTCGATACTGTAAATATGATGCACAGGAGTGGAACAGGGCAGGTGCTTTGTCTCTGTGTGCCCGTTCTTCACCCTGAGGTTGTCCCCTGAGGTGCACTTGCAGGATGATGGGGAACCACTAGGGTAGGAAAGTGTGTTAGGGATCTCTTGTCTGATTATAGGGATAGTCTTGTCTGGTTATGGGGACAGTCTTGTCTGCTTATGTCTGTCTTCATCTCTTCCCACTAAGGAAACAAAAGGATTTTTTGGACACGGTGAGTGAGAGAGGACCTAAAGAAATTGTTTTGTCACTCTCAATGAACTCTGAAAACATTCTGTGGTAAACAGCTTCACATATCTCTTAAATGTAAAAAGCTAACTCAGAATTTATTTTGAACTTTCTAGGGCATTGCTGTAAAAATAAATATGTAAGTTAATGACTCGTTTTTACAGTTGTAATTTTGGTCCTTCTCAACTGCTAGTAGACTTTCAAAGCAAAAATGCTGACCCTTAGCCTTAGCATCTCCTTAATTTTGTGGGCTTGACATAACCTTATGTTCCTTTTGCCAGTCTTCATATCCTCTAGAGGGAGAAGTAACTTCTTGCTCAGACTGTGTCGGAAAGTGTTAAGGCTCCATTAATATGTGAAAAGTGCTATTGATGTTTCAGTTCTTTACGTGGCTTCCTTTAATTTTGGATGGATTTGTACATGCACTTAAAACTTTTGGGTTTTTTTCTCTTGCATCTAAGGTTCTTGGATAAAGTTTTATAGTTTGAGGTCATAGGGGCAAAATTTGTTCTGGGCCAGGCTGGGCCTGCAGCAATGGTATTAATGCTGGGTTTAGGAAGAGGTTCTAGATGGCACTTGACAAACACTGAGAGGACTTCTTTCCCCCTGTACATACGTGGTGAGAATCTAAAAAATGTTAAGAGTATAATTCTTCAGCTGTCCAAATTCACAAGCATAAACACCCATCTTTTGTGTAATGCAATATTTAGCAATTATTTTGCCACAATCACTAGCCCTAAAAACAGTTTGAGTTGCTCTTTTTTTTTCCCTCCCCCCACCTCCCCACCATGGTTGTTTATTTTCAAAGGATTGACATAAGAACAAACTTGGCCCTTCTTTCTGACATGCAACAACCTGCTTCCAACCTCTGCAGCCTGTATGGAACTGCAAGCTCTCCTAAGATACAATGTGAATGCTAGACCTAACCTACAGTAGTAGGTTCAAGGCTATCTCTCTAATCTAGGCCAGAGATCCCTGTCTGCTTTGGAGCTTGCAGAGGCCACGAGGCTGGGACTTGCAGTTGGCAGGTATTGCTTGGGGTTTTGTGTTTATATTTTCCTTTTTTTTTTTTCTTAAAGAAAAGCAAACGACAGGCTATGGTTCCAGCAGGTTGCTGCAGAGCAGGATGCAAGATGAACAGTGACCCTTCTCCTGGCATTAGTACTGGGTTAAGGACTGGCATGAAGGACAGTGATGGGGTCATGAAAGTTTGATTCATAGCTATCTTCTGGAAAACCAGAGCATTTAATTGACATTCCTGGTCTTAAGCATTCTTTTAATCCCTTTACCTAGTCTGAGCTTCAACCCTTGAAGCCTGACATGAGCCCTGTGCTCTGGGATGTCACCCCCCTCCCAGACTCAGCCAGGGCTGCTTCTCTGTAGCTGACTGCAGTCCCTCACACATCAGGGCCTGGGGGCAGATCTAGTGCCTCTAGCCCTCAGCATTAGCCCCAGCTCCAACTCTTGCCTTACCCTGAAACAGGAAAGTCCTGTATTCCCCAGACATCATTCTGGAATGTATGATCAGCACCAGCTGTCTTCCCAATCTGCTGGCACTTAAACAAGCAAGAAACAAAGCTGGTTCTGCAGCCCCTTCACTCCAAAATCTAAACCCATGATCAGATAGAGCCAGCAGCTTGCCAAGCTGGTACTGTCCAGAGTCAGCCTAGCTTGGTGGTACTTCTAGCACCCAGAAATGAAATTATCTGTGCATTCCTTTCTGTCTTTAGCCCTGGTTGTGGGTTGCCTGAAAGATGGATGAGACTCAGGATGGGCAGCTCTGTAAAGTCTGAGTGGATGTTTGTACTATTAAAAGTGATGCTGTATTCTGAGCAGGGAGATATTGCAGGTCTGCCACCAGCACTTCAATTAGGGATGTGGACAGCAGGTCTGAAAAGGTGTGATATCTTTCTGGATTTTTCACTGTGCAGATTGATGTTTGTACGGTATATAAGTTAAGGTCATCATGTTGGTAAGGTTGCTGTTAACCTACAAATAGGTTTGGAGAGGTAGCCAGGCTTCTGTCTAGATCTAGTGAGGATTGAGTGTTGAGTTGAGGTCAGATGTATTGTTTGTCATAAAGTTTGCTCTGAGGTGGTAAGAGGACCTGTTTTTGTCCACATACCAGCTTTTGATTTGGGATGCACAGAGCCCAGAGGACTGTGAGTTGGCAGGGTGAGATGAAGGCTAGTGCTGACTAGAAATGAGGAGCAGAGGGCTTCCTCATTGTTGCTGTTTCAAAGAAAAAATCTGATTTGTGTTCTTGATATGAAGTGTTGCTTTTCATGCTTTTGTACTTCTGGTTAGAGAAGAAACTTCAGGAATTGTTTGTCCTCTGTTCTTGTCAGGTTTCTCATTCCATGGTCCTTGGAAAGGCGTGAACCTGTGGAGAGTTAAGTGTGCATATGTTGCAGAGCATTGTGTCTCTTTGGGCTACAAACAGGCCTTTTTGTGGACTTGCATCATTGCTTGTTCTGGATGTTGCCACTGATATATCCACCATGATCTGAGTGCTTTCCAGTCCCCCTGCCTTATTGGTCCAACCTGACTTCAGCTCCTCACATTTACCATGGACTACACACCTGCTACGTTTGGGGAAAAGCAAAGAAACAGCAGGGAGAGCTGGAGACTCTTTTCAGGGCAGTTTTGGCTTGTTTAAAAAGCCACTCCCTGTGGGGGTATGTGGTTAAGGTGGCAGATTTGCAGTGACTTGCCTCCATGACATCAGGCACATTGGTGCAGCACAGGGTACAATTCATTATTAGGGATGGGTAGGGACCAGACCAAGGGCTCAATCCTGCTAAAGGCTCAATTTCTGGTGCAACTAATGGGAGTTGAACTTTAAGACTGACTTCAAATGGGGCTGAGGAATTTTCAGCTGAAGAAGACGCAGAGTGTTTTGGTCATGTCACATGTTTGGTGTTCTGGCACATTAATGTTGATGCAGTAGAAGAAAGTGAGTGGTTCCTTCAAAGTTGTTTGTAAAGCATTTAAAAGGACAGTTCCAAGCAATCAGTTGTGTGCTTTTTTCTTTTTTTCCTGAGCTTCAAAGAATTACTGCCTATATCCCTGAAAAAACTGAAAAATAACAAAATACCCTATTTCTAATGATCTCTTTTTAGCCATTCGAAGGGATTGCATTAAGGTGTAATTTAACATTATAGACATGATAGGTGGTGGACAGAAAAGCCAGTTCTGCTCTTTTCCCAAAGTTGAACAAGCTCCAGCCTGCAATGGAAGTTGTTTATTTATTTGAGAGAGAGAAAAAAAAGACAAAATTTGTTATTGCGTAAAGGAGTCAAAAACCAACTTGAACTTACCTTCAGCATTGGCTTTGCAAGTACTTCAATATAAAACTTTCCCAAGATCCTGGTAAGTCCCTGTCAAACATGTTTTATGGACTATTTCCTCTCCCACAGGTGAACCAGGAACACTTTCTTGTCACTTTTTTTCATTTGGAGAAACCAGTAACAATGGCCACAGATGCTACTGCAAAGAGGTTTCCACTTAAATGAACAGAAATGAGATGTAGGCTTTCTGTGACCAGCCAGGCCCTTTTATGGGAAGCCCATCAATTACACTAAGTACCCTGTGGCTGCCTATGGGTTCTTCTGTGCAGAATTAAAGGATTGCAGTTTGTATGGGATTAACAAGGTTGGTGCTGTTTCCATTGCTCAGTGTATTGTTCTGGAAGATGTTTAATGAGTACAATTTATTGACAATCAGTGAGGCTGGGTGATGCAATGTTCTGGCTGGGGTGGTGAAGTGTTGGAAACGGGAGCTGAGAGTAATGAAATCAGTTTGGTGTCGAGGCTTAAATGAAAATGAAGTGTGTGATCTAGTCTTGAAGGTAGCTGTTATGAGTAGAGCAGCAAGGAGAACCTATGGTTTTGTACTGAAAGGAAAGGGGACAAATGAGGGAGAAAAATAAGATGATGCAACTGAAATCCTTCAAAATGTGGTGCAGATTGCATAGAGCCATCCATTGGTGTGTGCTGTGCTGTCAGCCATGCGTGCCTTTAGGGTGTCAGTGCACCGTAAGAACACCTTCAGACTTGAGCCAGCTCTCATAGTTACATTATAGCTGTGAAGAGATATATGCTCCCAGATCAACACAGCGGCTCTTGGAAAAGCCTCCAGTGGGTGATCTGGGAGTTTGCTTTTCACACAAGGGATGGTACAGGCAAAAGACACTAATATTCACATGGGAAAGAAGGCATGACAAAACTGTAGCTTGTTAGGAGTGGTTTTACTTCCAAGGTAAAGCCTTGCATCTCTGAGTGACTCCCAGGCTATTGGATTTGGTAACATTCGTCAAAGTGCACAAGACAAGGTGATTGAACTTCTTGTGCTTTGGAGATGAGGCTGTGATGCCCAGCCATTTTGTATTCCAGATGGGCAGTTTGGTTGGGGACTGTAGTACCATGTAGATAAGTCTAAGAGAAAAGGCTGCAGAGCTCTTTCAGCTTTTCTCAATGGGAAGACAAAAACCCTGAATGAAGCAAATGGCTCAATGGGCAGGGGTGAGCAGCTACACGGTCCAGGCCTACCAGGGAGTTTTTTTACAGAGTATTTACAGGCTGGTTTGGCAGTTGTCAGCATTTGTGGGAGAGGTGAGTGTAAAGGAGTGGTTTAGAGGGGGATGGATATCTAGAGTGACACCTGGAATTCCTCTCATTTGTAAGAGGAGGATGAGCAACCTTTGTGGGCAGGAGATGGACAGCAGGGGATGTAGTGTTTCCATTTCAAAAGGAGGATTCCTCCACGTCCCTCTTGCAAGTTCCAGTGAAACCATTCCAAATGCTACAGGCCAAATTTTATTCTCAGTTACACCCATGCAACCTTACTGAAGTCAGCAATTGTCTGTTTTGCAACTGTTGCCTGATGCAATAACTTGAGTGTTACATATCTTACGGGTTCAAGATGTGCTTGCATTCCCAGCATTGTGACAGTGAATAACGCTGGACATGAAATTGCTGAAGAATAACTGAGGTCGGTAGTGTTGCATGGTTGTAACTAACTGCACAGGGCCAGGAACTCTTGTGCGGGACCTCGTTGGGACGCAGGAGAGACCGACCCATCTCTCCTTCCAACTGGAATGCCACTTTCCCACATCAGGCACTCCCTTCAGTAATTATACCCTTTTTAGACTCACCCTTTAGCAATTACTTGGCTAAGCCCTGCCTCAAACTGACATCATTGGAAAGTCCAATAAAAATATGGCAAGCTTTAAAACCGTCCCAGGAAAGCAGAATGCTGTATTATTAACAGTATTTCTATGTAGCTGTTTTGTGATGATTTTCTTAGCCTTATCTCTTAACAGAAGGAGTTTGAGTTTCTTCACAGCAAACAGCCTCAAGGGTCAGCAAAGTCCCTGGCTCATCTTCAGCGATGTACTGGCCTGAAAGGGCTCCATATTGGTTCCTTTTTAAGTCATCTTCACAGTACTGAACACTTTCTTCTGGAAGACCCAATCTTAAGCTTCTCATACCTCAAAATATTGGCCATCACTAAGTCAGTAGTTGTCTTGGTTCTTGTTTTTCAAAGTATTTCTAAGTTCCTCTTCCTTTCTGTTTTTGTTTTTTTTTTTAAATTTCACTTCATTGAAAACACAAAGGCGTATTCAGGAATTGCACTTACTCTGAGAGAGAGGAAGGCAACTGTAGCTTTCTTTACTTTGTAAATGAATTTTTTTGGAGGGAGGGGGTAATAAAACTTCAAATTACTCTATGAATTGGACCCTCTATAAGGACATAAGAAGTTACCACCATTTTTGTTACAGGTAAAGCTGAAAAGCTGAACCTGAATCAGAGCAAATAGTTGAGAGTTTTGAGGTTTTTTTCCAGTATGATCCTGTCTGAACTGGCATACAGCTCATCTCAATGACATGAGATTTTTGGGGTGGTTGTTTTTTTTTAATTCTTGGTTTGCATGGGAACAGTACTCCAGAAAAAAATTTTCCAAACAAATAAAAAGAAAGGAAACTAAGTGCAGAAAAAGTCATGGAAGCTAATAGGAAAATTTTGCAGGGAACGATTCCTGCTCTGTAACACCTGATGATGGAAGCATGAGGCTTTGCAATTGTAAACAGATTTTCTTTCCACCCTGCTTGGCAATCGTCTTCATTTTTTGGGTGTAACCCTTTCATGTACGCAGCTGCACTCCCCATTCCCACAGCTAGGCATGCTGGGTAAACCTTTTGATCTCACCTTCTAGCCTTTGCTTGCTTGCATTGTGTTTATTACAACTTTTTCAACTCCTCCGGACCAGGGCGTGATGGATGATCCTGGAGGATCTGCCCTCTAGATCTCTGTGATTGTACTGAGTTGATAGTTTCTCCCTGACAGGTGCAGGCATGTTGATTTAAAACCAAAACAAAACAAAAACCTTTTTAGTAAAGCGAAACCTACTTGGTGTTAACTCCTTCCTCTGCTGTTGTACTCAGGGCAGGAGAGCAGAGGCTTTACTCGGCTTCTATTTCTGCCTCTGGCACCATCATCTCTTTGAATTGCAAATGCCCCATGTTGTATTGGCTCTTATCATTTGGTACCAGCAATGGCTGTTCTTCCAGAAGCAGGATGCACCAACCCCTAAGAGCACTGTAGTTCTTAGCAATGTGCTTTTACTTTTCCTTTTTTCTCTGTGGGTTGTTTTGACTTGGTTTCCTGTGGTACTGACCCACTGGCCGTGGATGTCGAGGGGCTTCTCTCAAAGCTTGCAGCAGGCTCTGGGGAGTTGTCAAATCAAATCCCATACTTGTGGCACAGTGAAAGCCCCTGTTAACACATATCTCCGTGCCGTGCCCTGGTTGATGCCACACTGTTCAAAAAGGTACTGCTTTTCTTCCCAGCAGCTCCCCTGCACCTGAACTACAGTGGTATTTGCTGTTGTTGGGCGTGTTTACAAAACACCGTAAGAAAAAACAGTTGTTGGACTTTTTTTTTCCCCCTTGTGATTTAAATACTTTAAAAACTAGTTATGGACCTCAGGCTCTTTGCAAATCGTTACTGTGTCTTATTGCTTGTTTGGAGGCTGTAGCATCACTGTGATCAGCATGAGCAGATGCTTCTGAAAGATGTGAAATGCCTCTGTTCCCTGCATTTGGTATTAAAGAAACCTCTTGATTTCTGAAGTGCTACACATGTACTCCTATCAGGTCCAGGGAAATGCAAGAATAGTGGCACACAGGATACTTTGACATCAGGGAGACCCGAGCACCTTTCGCATTAGCTCTGTGCAGGTGTATTGACAAAACTTAAGTTGTCTGTTGTAAGAGAACATGAAGCCAATTGTCTTTATATGTAATTTGTGAAGCAATATCAAAAAGCATGTTTAAAAAAATAACATATTATCTTGAATGTTTATGCCACTTGGAGGGAGGTGCTTTTTGTATTTTTGGGTGTGCGTGCATCACTTCAAGCCGATCTTTTAAAAAACTGTATTGTGGATTTTTCTTTAATAATGGAGGAAAAAACCAAATCACGTCCCTAATCCACCATTTGATGCCTGGGGAGTTTGGATTGAATCATACATTGAAGGAACATGATATACAAAGCACATGCATCAGCTCAGCTACTTTTTAATCTGTTCCTTGATTTGTCCACACTCAGCAGCTTTTTTTTTGGCTGCAAGAGAAAGGCAGTGCAGTGCTTCAGGCAAAGGCGTCACCCAAGCTACCTTAGTTGATGAAACTAAAGTTGCTTCCTGAGCGTTACTGTCCTGTACATTGTTGGATGAGTTGGCTCTGCATCTGTGGCCAATTTGGATGTCTGCAAGTGATTTACTGTGCTCTGAAATGCAGCTGCTTTATGTACAGCATCTGGTCTGGGACCACCACTGGGAGCCGTCCTTCCTGAAAGTGAGGGAGAGATTAAGGCCAGCTGAAGAAAAAAGGGGTTGTTTTTATGGTCCCTTATGATATTTTTTTCCAATTAATTATTTTCATAAAAGATGGAAAACTCTAATTTTCTAACTGATCTGAGCTCCAGTTTTTACTGGTGGCTTCTTCTTGGTAGTGAGTTATTAGGAGAGGGCAGGAAGACTCACAGAGCCTGTGCATTTCAAAATAGGGATTTCAAAATAGGAGTTAAAACAAAACAAAATGGTTTTGTGAGTGCTCAGGCCTGAAGAATTAGCAGAGGAAGTTCACTGATGCTTTGAAGACAGCAGTCCTTCAAGTTCTTGTGAATGGGTGAAACCCCTCAGGGACAAGCTGAGAAACAGTGATATAACAGCAGGGATCCCATCTCGCTTTTTTCTTATTTTCTCATAGTTATCTGAGATACACTGACTACCTATCAGAAAGGTTTACTCTCATCATGTTTGTTGGCAGCAGGCGGTATGTCATGTAGGTACATGTGAAAACATTTGGCATGAATATCACCAATATTCCCTGAAGTGTTACTTAGCTAGTGCTTGGATAACAGTACTTGATACAGTCTACAACTTGTGTCACAGGAAAAAGTATGGCGCATCAAGTAAGAGTGTGGGAATTAATACAGGAATTAATACAAATTTTCCTTACACAGACCTTGTGCTGATTTGCGTTTAGGTATAAAATGATCGTCATCAAAGAGGTTCATCAGGGAAAAAAATACAAAATGAGGTCAGAAAATACCATGTTTCTTACTTTTCATGAAAACAGATGGTATTTTCTCAACTTTTGAGTCACTGTAAGAAAAAACTGCAGCAACTATTTTTCGTCTCTCTCAGTAAAAATTGTTCTGTATAAAAATGTGCCATAAATGTCCAACTTCCAACCACAATTTATTAATGTAAACGTCCTGAGTCTACTATGTTTGGCATATCCAGCTTTGACTGTTTAGACAATTAAAAAAAATACCTTTGATATTTATTCTGACTCAGAAGTGAAGATAATATAAAAAATGTTAACATATTTACAAAATTGAACAGTGCTGGCACAAGTATGGAAGCATCCTATAAGAGAAAACCACATGCAAGTGTGTAGCACTTAGCATGACAGTCCTAACATTTTTGAAAGAAAATAATAAATATATTTCTTAGTTATTTCCATTCCAAATTACTGCATGAAGAGCTGTCCCACAATAATATTTCTGACCTGATAATGACTCTGTGGGCATTAAGGTTGAGATGTGTGTTTGCACATCTTGAGTAGGGGGCAAGGGAATGCATGGAATGTGCCTGTCTCTTGAATATTTCTTGGCCATCAGTGTGTATCTGACCTTTCCTAAATCTGATGAATTTTCCATGCCAGAAGAGCCTGTATTCCACACATAGACATTGTGCAGCCACTAGGAAGAAGGACATTCCTCAAGCAAGTATGAAAGTGTATTTCATCCGTAGTTCTGTGTCTGGTATCCCTTTGCAGCTGATGTTAGGGGTTGAACAACAGGTTGGCTTGAAGGCTGAATGGTCTCCAAGATGAAGAAAGGTCATCTGCTGGAAGAGACTGTGGTGCAGAATGCTTGGTACCCCTCTGCTTAGTTGTTCCCTCTCTGGGGAAGAGATGGGACGGGGAAATCAGTTAATACTGACAATGAATGATTGGACTGGACTTCATTTCAGTCACAGGGAAGCAATGCTCACCAGTGCCAAATGCAGCACCAGCAAATGTGTCAGGCACTCAAACAACTGGTCTGCTGGGAGAATGAAGCCTCCAGGAGCAACACGACGACTTCTGTGGAAAGCCTCACTTAACTGGGAGATGACATGCATATGTGATGCTGAAGTCAGCATTTGAGTGGAGTATAAATCCTAATTTTATAGATACTCTAGTGGATTTGTTGTCCCATGTGCCCATAAATACCTGCATGGTGTAATTACTGGAAAAGCAAAGTCAGTTAAAGGGAAAATTGTAGAAAGTCATAGTAAAACAACAAGGTTTCACCAATTGCTATGAGATGCCATCCCTGAGGTAAGGCAAAGTGAACGCAGAAGCATGGCCGTGGAGGGAAGTCATCAGCAGTGTCTCATCTTAGTGAACATCTTAGCCTGTGCTGTTCGATGTATCTGTAAATGACCATGGAAAGGGCAAGCAGTGGGGTGAGAAAACCTGGGGACGATTCTGCTAGATAGATAGACAGACGGACAGCTAGGTAGCTTGCTGCTGGAGGCTGCCACCAACACCAGTGATAGTAAGGAAAAAGGGGAACAGGTTCTTGTAGCTCACTCCTGCCTGTGCTCTTTCATGAGGCTCTGTGTAACCACAGCAGCTGGTTTTGCTCCGTATGATTGGTAAGAGCATAGCAGATAGGAAGAGCAAGATATTGCAGTACTTGTTCCTTCATTTATAAATTTCATGGCACTACTTCTTCCATTGTAGAGAGGTTTAAGAAATTTTGGGGGCCCCTTGGGCTGTAGGAGCCTCTTGGCAGAAGAGGACAAAAGCTTAATAAGTGTGTGATAAACAAATGCTGGTGGGGAGGAAGAAGTATTATCGCTACCCCATGCTGCTATGTGAGATCACACTGTGGTTCATCTGGGGCTGGGTGGGAGCTGGGCACACAGAATGCCTCATGGAGGAATTGCTCAGCATCTTCCCCAGCCAGAGAAGAAGGCTTTCAAATAAGAAAATGGATGAAATAAATAATTAAAACCTGGAGGCTCAAACATCTGCTGGAAACTGCTCCTTGCCTCTTTGCTCCATGGGAAAAAGGAGGTAAGAGGTAGGAGTAGGACCAGCCTCATAGAGGCACCATCCTGAAGGATTGATTTTACATACAACTGTGGGTGTGGGTCGCAGTCATGAGCCTTGCAGCAAAAAGAACTGGACTCTTGACATCATCTGGCGACACAGTGCTTCCTCATTCATTCCTGAGATGGAAGATAGTGCTGCTTAGATTTGGGCCAGCTAAGAGTGTAGCAGGTCAGGACTGGTTGTAAAAAGATGTGTTCATCCATTCAGAAATGTAACATACTAGTGAAAATAATCTTGTAACAGAAATTTATCTGGGCAGCTTAGCAAGAAAAATCTTACTGGGCATTGCAGTGATGGTGCAGGTTTTCCTTCCTTCCCTTTTTTATGTGCTGTGTCACTTGCCATCTCTGCAGGTAAGGGACAATGTTGTGATCTGTCTGCAACATAAAAGATGTTATTCAGTGCTCATTATCAATATAGTTTGCTTGGGTTATATTGTCTTTTCAGGTTGAATACACAGTGTATTAAAAAGCACACAGTAATAAAAACCAACAAATAATAGAACTACAAATGTATTTTGGCCCACACCTCAGCTGCTGTAAATTATGCTGTATGCACTGAAAGCTCCTGATAAAGTACTGCCTTGTTTCATGGCATAGTAAAATATATGTTTAAGCAGGTTTAGGAAGAGACATTAATAAAACTAAGACCATGTGACAGGCCATTCGATAAAGTGGCTTAAAATAAAAAGCTTTCAACAGAGGTATTCAGCAGGATGGGTTTACAAGCTCTGCACTGCAAAACAACAAGTCCTTCAGGCTTCCTCCCCATGGGTCCCTGCGGCTGCTTGCAGAGCCGGTCTCCAAATTTTTGAGGGCTAGAGAACAGTCAGAAGTAAGGCAGGATTAAAACCAGAGCTTGTCTGAGAACTGTGTCAAAAAGTGACATTTGGTATTGGCAGGAGGAAGCAACACTTAATGTCATTAAATACTACACACTAACTGTGTCGCTTCACGTAGCACACCTTGGCATTGGTTTCCGGGCATGAATTGGGCAGTGAGTCCTTCCCTGAGCTTCTTACCTTTTTTCCTTGGCCTGGTATGCTAATGAAAGCCCTGGCCCAGCTCTTTCATCTTGTCCCAGGTTTTCCTTTGTTGATGTGGAAAAGGAGCGGGGGAGGGGGCCTGGACTGGAGAATAAGAGATAAAGGAAGTTTGTTTTTGGCTGAGTCAGAGTACAGTCAGATGAAGAGTTTTCTTTGTAACTTAATAGCTGCATTAATCACTAGGGCTGCAGCTACTCCCACTGATGGCCAGAAAAGGGCCTCAGTTTCTTACAACTTTGCTGATACCAAATGAGTTCTCTGCAAAAGCGCTCTCCTAGCAGATGAAATTAGAGTGCTTTAATAGGCATGCAGGATGTGGAAAGATTTTAAATTTGCTTGAATTAAACAGCATAACCATAACCTCAGCAGGAACAATCTCTTTATGTATTTTTAGATTAAATGAAATTATTCAGTATAGTAGTACTGTAATCAGAGCATCCCTGTGCAACTGGCTAAGAGTGGCTGTTTCTTTAAAGGAAATAAGGTCTGGACTTGGCAGTGTTAGTGTTCATTGTTGGACTTGGTGATCTAAGAGGTCTTTTACAAGCTAAATGTTTCTTCCATTCTATGATAGTGCTATCACATTGCATATACTAACATGGAGCTTAGTGAGAAGCAATCATTTGGTACGGCCTGCAAAAAATAATGGGTTGAATTTACAGAAACCTTTGTCTACGTTTAAACACAAGTGTGTCAGGGTAATGTAAATTTCTCCGCGTTGTCCTTTAAAGAAGGGAGAGGTAAGATTTTCTTGAGGAACAGTTTATCCCAGAGGAAGGAAATTCAGCACTTTAGTCACTGAAGATTTTTGGCAGGTGCCTGTCACTGAAGATTTTTGGGCTTCTAACTTTCAGCTGGATCCAGATCCCTTGGTGCCAAGCAAAGTTTTTCTGAAGTAGCCGCCTGAGTAACTAAATCCCAATGAAAAAAAATGGAATTGGCTAAAGCATCTTTGAAAAGTTTCCTCTTAGATTGGTAACAAGGTGGAGGAACTAAAGTGACAGATTATTAATGTATCTGAATGAAAACAGTACAAGAATGGGGGAAAGTGGGGTAGAAGATCACAAAACCCTGAATTACTTATTTCAGTCCTACTCTTTTTGTCAATACTCCTATTGTTAGACCACCAAGTGCTGAATTGTCCCAGTTTCTTTTTGTTTGGGTGGGCTCAGCCTCTGCTGTGGGCAGGGACATGTTCAGTGTCTCTAGAATCAGTTACTTTACTTTCCCCCCCCCCGGGTGACTCCTGTCAGTGCTTGCACTGGTGGCAGGTTGCAGCAGTAGTGTCAGTGGCTCCCCAGTCCGACCCTCCCTCACCTTCTCTGTCTGGAGCTTTCCCTCTCCTCCCTGGCAGTGCTGACAGTTCCCACTTAAAAAAGCCTAAAGGCTTTCCTTTCTGCCTGCTCTGAGTTTGCTGGAGCTACGTAATGTCTACAATATGCACAGCACACAGGCTTCAGTTTCTATTTATCTGATTGCCTAGAGCACATGAGTTTTTACATCCCCCTGTAAAAGTTACATCTTCTCAATCTCCCTAAGTCTCACAGATGAATCCATCCAATCCCACCCACTCCCAGCACCACACTGGCAGCGCAAACTCCTATCCAGCTCCGTTGCTGCAGGGTCTGTTTTATACCACCATAGGCTTTTTTTTTTTTTTCCTCCACCCCTCTCTCTCTACTTTTTTGTTGTTGGCACTGTGATCGCCAACCGGGGCAGTCATTTTCAGTGTGGAAGGCAAGTGAATATTGGGGAGGAGCTGGAGGGTGTGCAAACAGAGAACAACATGCATTTCTGGCTCTCTGTTACAATGCTGTGGCAGGGCAGACCTGTAGCTGCCAAGGCAAGGGGTCATTTCCTCAAGTTTGGAAAGTGAAAAGCTGAGTGGATCCTTGCTCTAAAGCACTCCCTCTCGAGTGGTTGGCCATGTGGGTTTATTTTCAACCTTTATTGTGGTCCTTCTATAATTGCAGCTTGCTAGACCTGTAAAAATAGTACCTCATGCTCTCTGCAGGGCTAACTCTAATTACTTGCAGCCATCAGTGGCAGAACCAACACAGGCAACCATCCAGTGGCATGTTCCTACCTGTAACTCAGTGTGAATGATGGTTTATTGATAGCGAGGGGATGTGGGGGGTGGAAGCTACCTGCCTCCCACACCCATTCCTCTGTGCCAGAACAGCTTCATGGGAGCTGGGAGCTGCATCAGGGATGTGACAGGCAAATTATCCCCTCCTAGCCTGGGACAAGGGAATGGCCTTTGAAAAGCTCAGACACAGGGTAGCTTTGGAAAGAGTCAAATAGGAAATAGGTTGCCTTGGGAGTGTTTGGCTTGCATATTGATGTGGCTTTTTTTGTTTTGAGACCAAAAACTGCTGGCTGATCAGAGTGGAAGTCTTTCATAACTAAATGTGTGATGGAAATACCTGTGGAATAGGCTTGGTTTACACGGAAACTTGTACGTGCAACCTGCTTTTCTATTCTTTGCAAGTTACTCTGTAGGTTCTGAAACATTGCCTACTAGAGATTCTGGAAAATTCCCTCCAAAAGATGGATTTTAGACTGTTTCAGTCTAAACAGCAAAGTTCAGCAAATTTTCAAGCCTTTCTTCTCCTTTCCACATTGAATTTGCTCACCTCAGCTCTCTACTTTCCACACTGACGTACATTCCTAGCCTCACTGTTTCACATGGAGTTGATGTTAAATAGTGTTGCTCCAAGAATCATATGAGGAAGGGAGGTGGGCTGAAGACAGCATAGCCAGGACATGTATGGACATAAAGGAGATAAAGCCACACAATATTTGCAAACAGCAATTTCTGATATCCACTGGGTAGCTGCAATGCAGCAAATCCATTCCTTGTCCACAGCCACTGATATCTACAGATTTAAATGCAAGATGTGTTTGGCTCAGTGGGTGGAATCAAACATTTATCTAATCTGGTCTTTTTCAAATTAGTATCCAGGATCACAGGTTGCAGAGAGAGAGACCACTGTCCTCCTTGGACCTCCCAGGCAAGCTGCAGGAGCCTGAGGAGCAGGGCGGGGGCCTCAGCTCTCCCAGGTGATGTGAGAGAGGGCAGAGGGCTGCATTCTACCTCCTTCTCATGCTTTTTAATTAGCTAGAACTCAAACAATCTTATTGAGGACTGGGGTAATTTTTATTTCCTGTGTTGGAGGGTGGAGGCCTGCCTGTATTTCCCAGCTCTTTAGGAGGTGTGAAGAAAACAGATACAACACAAGGGACCCCAAATGGATCATGCTTTAAAAAAAAAGGTAAGTTGTCTTACTTTAAGACTGTACCTTAGAAACATTGGAACCTCATAATACAAAAAGTGGTTTTTGTGCCAAATTCTTCTATGTAAGCAATAAACCTGTTTCATTCATAAATCAAATATTTGTCCAGGCTGCACGTTTGTGCAAACTGAGCTTATATACCAGTCACTAAAATTAGTCTCCAGTTCTTTTGCATCTCAGGACACCTTGTTTCTACTCTGCATAAGTGGAAGCACTAAAAATTATGCCTGCAATGTGGATGTACACTTACATTTGTTAGTCTAAGCTGAGATTTAGATATAAGAATACCTAGATGGTGCCAGACTTCTTGGAGGACTTCTACTAAGTCCTCCAAGGTACCATAGACATGGAGTGCTAATTCACAGACTATGAAAGATGAAATTAATTTCCTTTTCTTGTATTAATCAGAGGAGACCAGGTCAAGCAGTTAATTTTCCACACCACTCTTGGCCCACAAGAGGCTGACGGTGCATCAGCAACGAACAAGTCCAGCTCATTTTGGATCTCAGGAGAGAGAGGAGTTTGCTTCCCACTTATGGGACAATGAATGCAATGGAAAATCCTACTTGTTTCAGCCAGAGCTCCTGGAGGCAAAGGGACCGTGCTGCACGAGGACCTCCATGAGGATTTCTTGGTTTTGGACATGGCCCATCTTACCCCTCCTCTTTTCAGAAGGTAAGTTTGGCATGAGCCACTTTTCCGGTGTGCCAGACCTCCCTCAGGTTGTGCTTGCTGGCAGAGTTGTGAGAGGAGAGGAAAGGCACAGCAGCTCTCTGTTGAGGCAGCACCACTTGAATGAAGCATGCCTGAAAAATTCTTGACTACAGACCTTTTATTAGCTGCAGCAAGATAAAAGGCATATTTTGTGAAAGTAATACATTCCAGCATTTCACGTGCGAGTCAGGAGATGGACAGCATGCATATGAGCACATGATCTGTTTGTTTGAGTCCATCTTTATGTCTATAGGATCATATGTTTGTTATTTACACAATGCTTAATAATAGACCCTGAGACCATCCTACCTGGCTATGAGCCACGTAGTGGGGGTATGATACGCTTGGTTATTTTGCTGTGGTTTTCTCTTTTGTTGAAAGACATTTTTTGAGTGTGCTGTTTTCTGAGGTGAGATGCAAGATGCAGGAGTAGAACTGTGGTAGGTGGGATGATTTAAGGATAAAAGAGAAACAAGGTTTATTAAAAGACTAAAAGTCTTTTGTCAGGTCAAGTAATGAGGCTGGAAAGATAGACAAGATTTCCACCTCAGTATCCCTTTATCATGTCTCTTTTTTTTCTCACCTAAGCTTTCCCAGCTGGTCCCATACAAGGTGTGACTTCTCTCATAGTGGGGCAGGACTGCTTGCTAATCCAGGGATAGGGGGAAGTTAAACTGTCAGCTTCATAGACCCATGATACTTTGAAGATGGTCTTTCCCCCTTGAAGCTCTTAACCACCCTTGTCATACAGTCATTTGAAGTAAAATTGGGTTTGCCTATCTTTCCAAAAGTTATGCTTTAACTCAGCCACAAAATGTAAGTTTGATTCAAGATTAGATTTACAAGGTGAGATTACATAGTTTGTCCTGTGCCAGGGATTAATTATATTATTGAACCAGTTCCTTCCGGCTTTAAAATGTTCATCTCTGTGAAAAATAACCATCTGTTTTCAGCTATGGCTGTATGCAGGATAGGGCATGACTTAAAAAATGATCTCTCTTACATCTCTTTCAGCCTCTTTTGTGCTGTCATATCCATCTCTTTATTGTGCTTGCTGATCTCCTGACAGTGTCTGAGGGCTTTCACAGATGAGAGGAAAGCGTGGAAAAAATATCCTTTACCTGAAGCAAACTGAGATTCCTGAAGTTGCAGGGCTGTCAGTCCACAGCTGGATGGATCTCCCTGCTCTCTTGTGCTGGAGGCACGAGCTGCATGTTTGCAAGCTGTGGAAGCCATGGTATCCTGGCTCTCTGTAAACCTGCTGGGTTTCATGCAGCAATGAAGTCTGCTTTCATCTCTGTGCCCACCCATGCCTGCATTGCTTCTGAATCTCCAAGTTGCGTTCAAGGTTTTGTGTTGCTTGCTTAACTGTGCTAAGGCTCAAGTGGTACCACAATTCTAAGAAAGTAAATCCTTAGTATAGGGTTAAGCTACCCTCTGCTAAAAAGATATTACATTCATAGAAAATGTGTACATTGCATGCAGAAATATGTTGTGTTGCTCCGTTCTGCAAGAAGTGACCAGCCCTCTTCTTGCAGGTATTAGAGAGAGATAATGTCAAAAGGTCTGGGGAGGTACAATCTCATACATGGAAATTTTTTCTTGAATCCTTTAAAAAAAGGACAAAATGTATTCTTTAAACAGAAACCACCTCTATTTAAAAGTGGTAGGAAAAATTAAAATGGTATTTTCTAAAGCCCTTGGTTCACGTCATGGATTATCCTGAGCGCATCTACTGCTGAAGTCACCTTCCTGCCACGCTGCCCCTAGCAGTTCTGCTCTCCAGGTTTTCCTGTCTCTCTGCACTGAGTTTGGAGCCTCTTGCTTTAACAAGCAATGCCCTTCCTGACCCCCTGTCTCTGTATCTCCTCATGCATTCCTTCCTTATCTTGCTCTCACGCTGCTCCAGATTCCATCCTGGCCATAGACCATACCATGTGTGTTTAACAGAGCCCAGCTTGGTGCCTTCTAACAAAACTGGCTTTCATCCTGACACTGAGTCATATGACCTTCCTCTCTTTTTTCCAAAACCTTCTGTTTATGCATGAACCCTTTAAACGTCGACATCTGAAATGTTTCTTCATCCATCTCCATATTTGTAAGTCTGCTTATATGATCAATGTTTATCTTAGGTAGCTGTTACGCTCTTCTGAATCTGTTCTAGCTGTATTTTGCCTAGACCGTGGTGACCTTTGGGCAAAGGCTCTTCTGTGCATGTTTATAAATCATTAAATACACAGTTGATGTTAAATATTTCAATATATTATATTATTCCAATATAATAAAATGTATTTTAATATATTCAATATATGTTCAAATAAGAACACGATTCATCTTTGAAAGGACTTTGAAATTAATTTTATGTGTGGAAGCAGCTTAAGAAAAATCTGTGGGGTGGGAATTTAGTCAATAAAGTCAATGGGAACTGCCACGGGCTGTTTTTGAGTACAGTCTTACAATTATTGTTGTCCTGTTGCAGGGTTAGGTTATTAGTTTGCTTTGTCTTTATTTTTATATAAATAAATATCGTCTGTATAAAGTTCCCTTGCTTTCTTAAGTGTTGCACATTCAAATGTCTCTTGGGTTTGTAAATTTGTAAATATGACTACATTTTTCTTGTTGAAATAATGTGAGCTCACTGAAGCTTGATTTTTTCCCAAATGGATCACATGGGGCAACACCTCCTCTTTCAGGGTGATATTCAGCTCCAAGGACAGAAGACTCTGAAATACGCTGAATGTGTGTTGCTTTAATGCCTCTGCCTAAATATGTGGTGCTGTTGCAAATTTCAGCTCTGTAGAAACCCTATTGTTTATCAGCGTGAGAGGCTCCACCCCAAACAATAATTAGAGCAAAGCTCATGTCATAAATCCGCTGGCATCCCAAGTGAAGAAGGTGTTCTCTGGAAATGGAGATTATCTCTTCCTTTTGCTGCTGGTCCTTTGAACTTCTTGTGGTCAGGGAATCCTTCTGGTTTCAGCTAGAATAACAATTATGAAACTATGCCTGCTCTCCTGGCCGGAGCTCATGTCTAATTAACTTTAACAGGAGTCATAATTTTAAGAGTGATTTCTCAAAAGCGTTATAACTCAAGACAATTAAGCCTTGAGAGAGAGCGCGCGAGACAGGGAGGGGAGGAAAACAGAGGCACTCCTTGGGGCAGGGCACTTCATGCATATTAAACAGATGTGACTCATTCCTGCCTCTAGTCCCAGCAGAAGTAATACCTTTTGAATAAGTTCTGCGTGCTAGATAAAAATTTGTTTGCTGGTGCAAAAATTGTATCACGCATGTTAGAACAAGCACCCTGATGGGCTACTCCCATCGACACCAAGGGCACACAGCAGTGGATTTTTCTGTATGTTGGTGTAAGTTTGACACAGGGTTTTTAGCTATGGAAACTTGTCAAAATCTGCAGAAAAGGGGGATAAAGGGGAAGGAAATGCAGACCAACGAACAAGCTAATGAATGAATTCAGTTACCCTTATGGAGCAGGATGTTTTTATTCTTATTGTTCATGAAATATGTAGTAGTGTATATAGAATACACCCGTCAGCCAATTTGATAGGCAAAACCTGGTCTTCTTGTGAAACTAGAAAAGGTATTATAGCAATGCAGAACATGAAAATGCTTGGGACCTCTAGGTCTGACTTTTTGTGTGTTTATTTAAAGGTAGCTCTGCATGCACTACTGTATATATGATAGGTATTATCTGAAGCCAGAGCATCCCACAGACCTCTCACAGACATGATGCCAAGGAGGAGCATCTCTATGTATGAAGGATCCAACCTTCAGTGGACATACAGAAAAACAGAAATCAGGTTTTATGACAGAAATCTGAAATGTTTGTTGTTTGTTTGAAATCTGAAAGGGTTGTAGGGAAATCTCCTTCCACTACTAGAGGGGTGATCCCTTTTTTTACTAGAGGTATGAGGATTCCAGAAGAAACAGGAGGGTTTTTTTACCACAAAATCAAAGCAAGGTTAGTCAAAGGGGCAGTTAAAACAGAGCCAGCCTGGTGTACACAAAATCCTAACTGGTGTTCCTGAGGAGATACTGTTGCTAAAACAACAGCGTACCAATTCAGTTAAGAACTATATCCACAAAGGGGATGCAAGATCCTTAGGGAGGGTGAGGATGTGGTGACAGGAAGGGCAGCAATGTTGTGCATCACTGCACTGTTTATCATCTGCCACTCAGAGCATGTCCACACAACAGCTGAAGGTGCAGCATGAGTGGACTCTGTTGGGCTTTGTTTAGTGGTGTCAGCCTAGGTGGTAATGGCAGCATCATGACAGCAATACAAAATCAGCATGTGATTGCCTGAGACCTTGGAGACATATTCTGGTCACCAGCCATGCTAAATCCCTGCTGCTGCAGTGACACAGCTGCTGGCATCTGGTTGAAACTAACCCCCAGGCTTCTTGCCTGTGTTGTGGGCAACCACACAGCTGGGTAGCAAGCCCCAAGGTGGGTTGCAGGCTGCCTCTGGTACAGTACAATCACACATGGGCCCTGCTTGCAGCAATCCTCTAGCCAGGAAACAGAAATACATTCTCCCTTAAAAATACTGAGCAGTCACAGTACAATGGCAGGTTTCTTCCATCAACTCTTTGTGGTAATATTTTCCTTCCCTTCCTGAGAAATCTTTGATTTTAGCCATTCAGTGCTGCACCTCCTTCTGCTGTTCCCACAGCTTCCCTTAGAGCAGCCTTCCAGTAGCCCTGCATAAAACTGCTCATCTGCTCCAGATGAAGCAACACAGCAAAATGATGTCTCAGTATGACGAGAGACTACAAGTGAGCCTACACAATCCGTGGTCTGCTTGGAAAGTAAACCCTGACCGCCTTGGGAAGAAAAGTCTGACCTACCAAGCAGTGGAGCACCTTGTGTTCTTGGAGCTGGGACTTGGGAATTTTGTGCCCTCTGGGAGGGAGGGAGTTGATTTTCTCTATGTAGGAGCCTGGGGACAAACCAGCATGTAAGTGGTATGGACAATCAGGGGCCAAGGAGTGAAACAGGGAGCAAACCACAATGATAGTGTAGATGTCTCCTAAGGATGATGCTTGATCGTTTTACAACATATTGTTGTAAGCAATGAACATTAATCTTAAACTGTAAATCAGATTGTTTGCTATTTACTCATAAGAATTTTGCATTGTTTTCTGCTTGTTACATTTCTGATGTTAGCATATCCATTATGTTGTCTCATCTCATTTGTTTGGCTCATTTGGGATCTCTCAGGGATGCCAAAATGCAGGGGAGTTTTTTTGGAAAGTATTTCATCACTATTGTTACTGGGAAAATTATGACCAACTCATGTTTTAGCATGCTTGAATGTGAATATCACTAACACTTGGACGTATCTGTATCTCTTATTCTTTCATTATAAAAACAATACTGACAGCTCTACCTTTTCTTAATAGTTATCATCCAGCAACAAGAATTAAATTTAAAAAATCTCCTAGGGAAAGTCTTGTCTTTTTCCACCCAAAAGGCAGAAGTATCAGGGTCTCTATGAGTCTGCTACAATTTGTGTGTAATGCTACTGAATAATGAAGCAGGCAATTTATGCCCTTTGGAATAAGGAAATTCCAGGGCAGGTATGGTGTGTTCATGCTGCTATCAAACCTTTCTGATGGATTGTGGCGAATGTGAATGCTTTATTACATGAATGAGAAGAAGGTGATTGGGAATAGTCAACATGGATTTACCGAAGTTAGATCACCACATGACAAAGGCTTTGCAGGACCTCTAGAGGTCTCTCATCAGACCCCTGCCCAAAGCAGGTCCAGGTAGAGCAGGTTGCAGGACCTCTAGAGGTCTCTCATCAGACCCCTGCCCAAAGCAGGTCCAGGTAGAGCAGGTTGCTCAGGGCCTTGCCCAGCTGGGTTTTGAGTATCTCCAGGGCGGAGACTCCACAGCCCTTCTGGGCACCTGCTCCAGTGTTTACCCTCATGGTAAACTTATTTTCCCTAATATTGACTGGGAATTTCCCCTGCTTGACCAGGCTGATTGCTTTGTGTGATAAGGGAAGAGCAGTGGTTGTTATCCACTTTATCTGCTTTGACTTTAACTTAACGTTAGGCATGATCTCCTGCAGCACCTTTGTATCTAAGCTGAAACATTTTGCTCTGGACAGATGGATTAGTAGATGGGTGAAAAATTGCCTTCTTTGTTGAGCTTAAAGGGTTCATATTCTACCTGGATTTTCTCTCAAGCAGAGTTCTTGAGGGATCTATTCCGGCAATTTAATATCTTTGTCAGTGATGTGAAAGTGAAGACAGTACTCACCCTTGTCAGGCTTGCGGCTGACACCAAACTGAGGAGAACGATCGACACGCAGCAGGGCAGAACTACCACTCAGAGAGACCTGGACAGCTGGAGGACCAACAGAAACCTCATGAAATTTGACAAGGACAAATGCAAGGCCCTGGAACTGGGGTGAAGTAGCTCCTCGCAACAGTACAGGATGCTGCCGAGCTCTGCAGGAGAGGACATACGGGTGCTGCTGTGTAGTGGGCTGAACATGAGCCAGCAGTGTGCTCTGGCAGCAAGGAACACCAAAAGCTTGGACCAGTCACTGGATGAAGGGCAATGAGTATCCCCCTCTATGCAGGACTCATTAGATCCATATAGAGTACTGCATCCAGATTGCAGCACCGCTAAATAAACTTGTTACTAAGCCACCAAGATGGTTGGAGTTTGGAGACCAGCCCTGTGAAGAGAAGCTGCGGGACCACACGTTGTCCAGCCAAGGGATGAGACATCTTCAGGGGAAGCTAAACTCAGCCTGTCAGTATCTATAAAGCAGCAAAGCTCTTCATAGTGGTGTCTGGTGAGAAGACAACAGAGAGTGGGCATGAAACAAGAGCAGGTCCAACCAGGTATGAAAATAAACCTTTCCCCATCAGGACAATAAGCAGTGGGACAGGCAGTGAGGTTGTGCAGGCACCATCCTCAGAAGTTTTCAGGACCTTGCTGGACGAACGTCCAAGCAACTTTGTTCTCAAAGCCAATGGGCTTTGAACAAGAAGTCAAAATACAGACCTCCTTACATCTCTTCCAGCCCACACCCTTCTGTGATTTCTTGTTGAAGCTGGTAAGGGAGACTTTATTACTTAAGTTATTCAGTGCCTAGAAGCCCTGGTGCTGTCCTAGTGATAGCAGGAACTTTCCAGTGCTAGTCAGTGGTCACACACAGAAGTCCAGAAATAATTCTGGCCTGATGAGATGATGCAGGTAAAACTTCATAGCAAAATATATCTGATATACATAAGAGTCCCTTCCTTCCCCAGCACCGCTGCACAGGAGCTCTCCTTGAGCACAGTGTCTCATGCCACTCCCCATGTGCCCTTTGCCCAGCTCAGAGGCAGGTGGAGCAAGCCCTTAGTGCTCCTGCCTCTCCCAGAAGAGCCAGGTTGTGGTTCCTCTTTTTCTTGTCTGCATCAACAAAGTGCATTAACCATAAAAGCACAGTGCTGTAAACAGCAGTCCAGTTCATAATTATTATTTTATTGCTTTCTTGCAGACAAAACTTTTTTCAAGGATGTGGCTAGAGTCTGGAGGTGAGGCCATACCTGTCATGCAACTGGCACGACTGGACTTATTCTTAAACTCATGCTACATTTAGCAGAGTAGCATGAACAAGTGAAATTTCTGCTTATATTGAAGGAAATCATGTATACAGTGTGTTACATAGTGTTCCACATTGAGTGATCTTACAATATCTATTTACAGGTGTTTTAAACTCTACTCAAATGCATTCAGTTCACTGAGACCTATGCACAAGGAGGCATTTGTACAGTGAGTTGATCTGGTTTCCTACAATGCCATTTGGAGGTGATATCCCAGGAATCCACCCAGGAAAATAATAAGGAGAACTATCACAGAAAAAAACAGGGAGAGCTGTCAATCCTTCAGTGCCAGCATAAGAGCTCAGAGCTATGCCTAAAAGGTTAACGTGAAGTAATCCTTTTTCTTTCTTGTTTCCTGTCAGAGTAATTTTTTATGTAGTGGGTTGACTCTGGTTGGATGCCAGGCACCCACGTAAGCCACTCTATCACTCCCCTCCACAAGTGGACAGGGGAGAGAAAATATAACAAAACGTTCATAAATGGAGCTACATACCAGAAGAGATCACTCACCAAATACTGTCAGGGGCAAAACAGACTGAACTTGAGGATATTAATTGAATTTATTATCAGAGCAGGATAATGAGAAGTAAAATAAATCTTAAAAACACCTTCTTCCCATGCCATCCTCCTTCACAGGCACTACCTCCTGTCCCCCAGGCTGTGCAGGGAGAGGGGGAATGGAGGTTAAGGTCAGTTCATGACACGTTGTTTCTGCCACTGCTCAGGGACAAGAGTCCTTCCCCTACTCCAGCATGGGATCCCTCACACGGGAGACAGTCCTCCACGAACTTCTCCAACATGAATCCATCCCATGGGAAGCAGTTCTCTACAGACTGCTCCAACATGGGTCACCTTTCCATGTGGTGCAGTCCTTCCGGCACAGCCTGCTCCAGAATGGGTCTCCCACGGGATCACAAGTCCTACCAAGAAACTTGTTCCAGTGTGGGCTTCCCATAGGTTCACAGCCTTCTTTGCAGGCATCCACCTGCTCTGGTGTGGGTCTCCTCCACAGGCTGCAGGTGTATATCTGTATCTCCACTCACCTGCATAGGCTGCAGGGGGACAGCCTGCTCCACCATGGTCTTCATCATGGGCTGCAGGGGAACTTCGGCTCCAGTGCCTGGAGCAACTCCTTACCCTCCTTCTCCACTGACCTTGGTGTCATCAGAGTTGTTCCTCTCACATATTCTCACTCTGCTCTTCTCTGGCCGCAATTACTTCTGCACAATAACTTTTTCCCTTCTTAAATATTTTACCCAGAGGTGTTACTATCACTCCTGATCGGCTCAGCCTTGGCCAGCACCGGGTCTGTCCTGGAGCTGGATGACATTGGCTCTGCCAGGCATGGGGTAAGCTTCCAGCAGTTTCTCACAGAAGCCACAGAACCCTGTAGCCTCCCAAGCTCCTAAAACCTGGCCATGCAAACCCATTACAGACATTAGCCTTGCTGGTTCTTATGCTGCTAATCAGGCAAAAGGTGAGCATTTTTATGGAAACAGTTGGTTGTGTCCTAAAGGGAGCTAAATCACTCTAACAGAAAAGTGGATCTGAACAGAAAAATTGGAAATAAAACAGTAATTTTATTTCCTACGTCTTACTCAGACCTACTTATACAGAGAAGATATCGTAGATAACCACAGACACATCCAAATCAGATGGAGAGCTGGGAAGAAAACATTAATGCAAAGTAGCTTCTTTAGCATCTCATCATATTAGGGCTCTAATTCTTTGGTCTCTTTATCAGACTTTTATAATTACATGGAGCAGGGAATGAGAAGGCAGAAAACTAAATGCAATTGATTCTGCTATTTGAATTACAAGGTTCATGTAGGTGTTTGAGGAAAGGGAGCAAAACACACCAGCTCCTGAATGCTGAGCAGCAACACTACAGCAATAATCGTGTACTGAGGAGGAGGAGGAGCATACTCCATTGTGAGTCTGAGTGAAACTTAGGCAGCACTGGAATTCGGTCTAGACTGGAGAACACTTTCACATTTACATTGTCACATCTTGAAAGCTGCAGTAATCACAGATGTTTCTCTGGGGATGTTTCACATGATCCCCAGTGGCTGCCTTGTAGGATTCTGGTCCCTCTGATGACTCTACTTGAGGTTTAAATGAGTTACAGCAATGGCTGTGCGTTTATAATGGAGGAGAATATATCTGGAATAAGAGAGCTCCCATTTCTGATCAACATGACTCATGGTGGAGGGAGAAGAGAAGCTAACTTCAGCTTCTCACTTCTGAATTTATCTTTAGAGAGTTAAGGAATGTGTGTATGATAAAGAAGGCTACCTCCTTTTCTTTTTTTTCTCACTCGTACTGCAAACTTTATGCTAACATAATACCCTGTTAAATGATGGGAATAAAGAGGACTCTTAGGAAACTTTCTTAAGTCAAGTTTTATACATTTGAAAAGGCTTTTTTCAGCACAAATCAATTCTTAATGCTGCCTTTACCAAGCAGTGCAAGGTCGCTTTGGTGTGGTGAGCTCTTGCTGGCTGGGTGTACAAGCAAGCACAGCTGGAGCACACAGCGCTGTGATAACATCTGGAATTTGTACAGCGGGTATCTTGGTGAGGAGGTTTTCAATTCTGCCAGAAGATAAATTGCGCTCCATGGCCTCGGGGTTTTGGAGAACAAAATATTCCTATAAGGATGACACCTCCACTCCTCAGCTGTGAGACACAGAGCTTCTCGCACAGTAAAGAATTGAATCTTTATTTTCCCTAGTTGTTATCAAAGTATTTGTGGTATGACCCACAAATTGAACATGAAATGACAGGTCTGCTTGCAAAAACGAACACAAAGTGAGTTATTTGGCATTCTTTTTTATATATTAGATCTAATTCTCCATTTTCCTTCAGAGCCTATTATACACCATAGAAGTTCAGCACAGGGGAGATGTGCATGAAAATCTGTATTTAAAGTCCCACCCTTCTCCATTAAGTTGGTAAAGATACTTGGAACCTTTATAACTGCTCTGATCTGGTATTCCCTCTTACAAGGTATTTTTAATTATGATGGTAACATTTTAATAAGGCTATCAGTGCCCCAGGCCAGTGCTATAACCCAGTTATTTGACATGTTGGGATGACAAACATCTGTTACGATGTACAACCTTGCTAATGGAATATTCACTCTAATGAGGGGGAACCCTGGGTGTCCACAGGCCTAACTGTAGCAGCTCCCATTTGACCCTTCACTCCCATTTCCAAGAAGGAGTCAATGAAATCATGGTGCTCCTTATCCCCTCGGGTTTGAAGACACCTGGGTGTAAATTAGGGCAGCTGCAGTGTGAAGCAAGTGCAAAGATCCCTTGAGAGCTTTCACTATCCTACTTCTCACCTTGCACTACACGTGGCTGAGCAGCTCTATGGTATCTAACACAAATGATTGTGTTTTATTAAAATAATTCATCCTCACAAATGAATGCATTTTGCATACATGTCATGTGGCTGAAAAGATTTTTGTCCCACTGCTAAAGAATAGCTTGTCTGAAATTGCACTGTATTGTTCTCAGCACTATAAAGTATCTCCCTATATGTTAACTTCTCAAGCTTCATCAAGTGTCACCAGGTGTTGATGAAACAGAATGGCAAAGGAAGCCTTTACAGGAACCAAAATAATGTAACAATAAATATTTGACTTTGTACTGTCACTGTTAGTGTGCTCTACTTGCAGCAATATGAAATCAAGAGCTGTGTGGAAATATTGTGTGCACGCTCTGTGGGTCATGGTGGGACCATGCTGGGAAAAGAATGTCACGCGTTGGTCTCCTCCATCTGAAGCACAACAGTGAGGCATCCTGAAACTTTTTGTCTGAGTAGTCAGTCAGGTTTGACAAGGCTGACACATCCCTTACCACACCCTCTACTTTTGCATGGTATAGAAGGAATTGTGCAGTCGTAAGATGCATTCCCTCCTGATGAATTCAAAGACTTTTTTTTTTCTTTTTTAACCCTACAAAGACTGAGATCATAATACTCCAGGGACTGTCTGCAATGAGCAGAGTGAGTGTCCAGGGACCTGGAAAAGGCAGCCCTTGGCAGGTAATTCTGGGCTTGACTAGGACATGACATAGGCTCACAGTGAGCACCTTGTATCAGTCATTCCCTACCCTCTTCAAACCCTCCAAACACTCCCTGTGGCATATCTACATTTTAAAGTGGGTTTTGCTGCAGGGCACTCTAAATCTGCCCATAATTAGGCACCATTTGAGTGCATTTAAGATATATCTTCCCCATGAGAGGGATATAGTTGAATAAGATGTCTGAGCCCTCTCAGTTTGTTATTAATGACATTTCAGACCATGTCTGCAGTTGCTACAGAGGTGTTCCTACTGGCACCAGCCTCTCCTCACATGCACAGAAGAGCTCAGACTGTGGATTCAGGAGTGTTAACTGTCAATTTTCTGTGAAGAGTTCTGCCCAAGTGAAGTGAGGAAGTGGAAATTCCCAGGGCTGGCATTCACTTAATCACAAACATGGACTTTGTGAATGCTGCCACTCAGCCTAAGCTGTTGCTTCCCAGGCAGCCCTTGCACAGGAGTGCTGGTGCATAGCAAGCACCTTGCAAAGACACATAGCCAGATTACTGACTTGCACGTGCAAACTTGTCCTTACTGCCCAAAACTGTAGGAGTTAAGAACACAGGAGTCACATGCTGGTTTACCTGGATGATTTGATCTGTTTGGAAGGCTGGACCTGTTTTTTCACAAGCTACAATAATGGAAATCAATTACCAAGTCATATTCAGATTTGTACTTTGAATGTCAGATGTCACTGATTATCAATATGTTTCAGCTATTTTAAATTTATTTGGTTCTTATCCAGGAAAGAAGGGCATTAAATAGAAGATGCAGTCAAAAAAGCTGAGAATAGGGCATGTGAGGGGCTGGCAACTACTGTCAAAAGCTATGAATTAACAAGCCATTGAAGGGAATTTCAGTGGGCCCTTGGGAATTCAGTTCTTAAGATAAAATATAGGTGTTTCCCTAATATAGACAAGGACCAATACAGCATGTTAAGTTCAGCTCAAATAGTGTCCTGAATAGTTAAAGACCTACTATCCAGCAGCCCAAGACTAAAATAGAGCTTTTGGGTACACTGTTTGTGGTTGGGAAGGAGCCTTTTCTGAAAACCAAAGAGATGTGCCAAGTATTAGTATTATGTATAAAGGAGCTTCTCTCTGTTTACTAAAGCAGTTGTCAGGTGCAGACACTTTGTGTCTTTGGAACTGCTTTCTCCTAATATGTTCATGGTCTCTGCAATTCTAAAGGAGGCAAGTTAAGAAACAGGGCTACAGCACAGACCTTGGCTTTAGCTCGGGTTAAGGCGCCTGGAGGGAATATTACTTGGCCTCCAGACTAACTTGCTTAAAGAGGGTCTCTTAAGACCCACACAATTTTAATAGATCCTTACCTTAGGAGACAGAACTCTGCTAAGGGAGATGAACTATTAACTCAAAATGACTACATTTCATTCTCTCCTTCCTTGGGCAGAAAATCATACAATCATGATCTGGTTTGGGTTGGAAGAGACCTTAAAGATCAGCTAGTTCCAACCCCACTGCCATGGAGAGGGATACCTTACACTATGAAACTGCAGCTTGCAGTTTCCTGGACATTTGCACTCAAAAACTCTTTGATGTCAAAGAAAGTCAGGGAATTTAGGATGTGGCCTTAGGTATGGTCAGGGCTGGGTCTTTCCAGAAATAGTGGAGAAAGTTTTAAGCAAGATCATCCGGTTATGATGCTGCTATTTTCACGCATTTGGATGAATCTTAAACAATATCTATGTGACTTGACCCTGATTCAAGAGAGCTGAGTCCACCTAGGATGAGCACCCAGGAAATACTGCGTGCTTCAGCAAATTTAATTATTTATATTTATTTCTTTAATTTCTCTATCTATGAAAACACTTAAGATAGGAGCACTGTGCTGTTTTCAGTATCAGTTCAGTCTTCTCCTCTACATTTCAGTGGGGCTAATTGTGCAAGTAGGACCACCAGAATCCACTTGCTATTTAAGTACACTTTTCTGTGTCCAGGTAACAGTGACTCATCCAGGCCTCTGGGTGTATCACACACATGCTGTCTCTATCACAGATAATGGCATGTCTCACTGAGCTGGCACACCAGTCCAAGCTGAGAGGTGGGGCTGACTGGAGGTGGTGCTAACACTCAGCAAGAACCTCAAATCAGTGTAATTTGTTTGGATTTCTAAATACATATAAATATAAAAGGACAGTTTTCTAAGGGACTTGCTGGGAAAAAAAAATAAATCTTTGTGTTTGTATATCTAAATACAAATGCCTGGCTTGATACACCACCACTCACACAATCTGACTTCTATATACACTGGTGGTACTAATTCAGAGATTCATATGTATGTTTCAAAAAGTTTGGAGTGGAGTATCAAGGCATAAAGTTCAAGTTTCCTTCATTCTGCATTTCTTTCCTATTCCACACCTGTTTTCTACCTTTTTTCTTCCCTCTTTACAGCATTAAGCCTCTGTATTTGTTTTTCTTGCTCATCCTGACTGTTTCTATATTCTGCTCCCTGATGACTTTGAAATGTAATGTAAAATCACCAAATTGTGCAGACGTAAATCTGTATTCAAAACAGCATCCAAAATTCCCATATATACACAATATATATGCGTGTGTATATATATATATATGCACTCATATATAATGATTCACGTTATATTTAATACTGCAAATATATTACAATATAGAAGTCACTGTATGACTTCACATATAATAGCCAACTTGCATTCTGCCTCTCTGTAGCAGTCTGTACAGCTCCGGGCAGTGCCATGAGGGTGCCTTTCAGGGCCAAGCAACCCCACGTTTGCCTGGAGGAGCTCTTATGCCTCCACAATGCTACACTTTGCCCATCACCTCCAGCAGCTGCAGGTCAGGTTCTCACGTAACCTGTATGGTGGTGCTCCCACAGAGACCTGGCAGTTTCAGTGGCATTGGGGAGAACTGCTCTCATTCAGTTTTCTCTTGGATAATTTAGAAAGTCCTGTCCTTTGATATGATTATGTAGTTGTTACCTACTGTCTCGTGGACTACCACTTGAATTTAAAACACTAGGAAAATAATCAGTGCACAAAAGACAGAAGCAGGCCCAAGAATTTATGCATGGTGTGGGCTTCTGGTGATCTCACACAAGTTTAAAAAACTTCCAGCACATGTGTTGTCGCAGAGCATCAGGTGACTGATATGGCTGGCTCCTGTATTGCACATTGGGATGAAAGCCTCAGGATTATTTCAGAAAATCTTGACAGGGTTATTCATGAGTGACTGCTACTTCTTAAAACCTGGCCATCTTTGTTTTCTAACACCATGGGCAAGTGGCCAGACCAGCTCAGGCAGTGCCACTGAGTTGTTAAGAAATAGTTCCAAGACAAACCTTGAGACTAATCCAGTGGTCAATGGCTGGTAATAAAGGCACCACTGGGCATCCTACAGCAAACTGCCTTTCCTGACACCCTGTACACACACAAATGCGTTAAAATGACTTTGTCTCCTAGGATCTGGCTTATTTTATACTTTTCTTAAGAGTAAAGCATAACTTTCAGAGCATCAAAAGACAGGATTAATGAAAAACCAAGGGGAAAAGTCAGTTCGAATGCCCGTTTCTGAACATCCTCTTTCTCGTGCACAAATGCAGTCAGCGCATGGCACTACTCCAACATTTCATGTGCTGGTGCACAAGTTTCAGTGCCATTTCAGAAATGCACTGGGCTTGGAGTGCCCAAAGCCCTCCTGAATGTGGGACCCTGTGTATTTTGGAATTGATGAAACATGCACGTTGTTTTCCCGACGAGCATCAACACCCTGTGATGTGAAGGGGGGGACAGCTGCCAGCGGACCAGACCCATCCTGGGCGTAATGGTGCCCATTTAACCTGCGCTGCCTTGTCCAGGTGCCGGTTGCTTTCCCGAGTGGCACAAAGGTGTTTGGTGCTGAGGGCACCCCGGCCCCGTCCCTCCGCCCCGGAGCGCCCCCAGTCCTCGGGCGAGCCGCCCCATGCCCCGGGGCCTCGGCCACAGCCAGAGGGCAAGGGCAAGACAGTAGGTACGGTACAGGTCTGGAGGGAGTTTCCAATGGGCTCCAACCTCCACTGGCAACTCGCGAGGGCAGCACACGCACCGAGGAAGGTGGACACACCGGTGCGATGGTGAGAGAGGACTTGCGGTGCCCGGGCGGCCACCGGGGAGCGACACCACCGCGGGGCGCGGCGGGGCGGGGGGCGAGGCCGCGGAGGATCC
>VYXB01006408.1:511606-557780 GCA_013397135.1 Pachyramphus minor | reverse complement strand
GCGGAGAATCCCGAGGCACCCGCCGAGGAGGCGCGGAGGACGCAGGCGAGGCTGCGCCCCCACGCCCAGGAGCGCCGCTTAAAACCTCCACGAAAGGTGTGGCCTCGCCTTTCCTCTGCCGGCGGGGAGGGGACGAGAAAGACCCTCCGCTCTTGCCGCCACCGCCGCCGCCAGCAGCCTCCGCCGCCCGCCGGGCACCGCACAGCGCTTCGCGGCGTCCCTACCCAGCCCTCACCTGCGGGCCGCCCCCCATCCCCGGCTCTTCTCGGCCCTTCCCCGGCCCTCGGTGGACTGCGAGGGAGCGGCGGCACCGCGGCGGGCGCTCCCGGCGGTGAATGCCTTTCCCCCCGTCGGGTCTGGGTCAGTCTCTCCGTGGCTTTGCCCCTCGCCCCCTCTCGCCCCGGGCGGCTCCCCCGCTGCCATGAGCATCAACGGCGGGTCCCACCCGCGCATCAACACCCTGGGCCGGATGGCGCGGGCAGAGTCGGGCACCGACCTGCGCTACGAGATGAGCTCCCATGTGGTGGGGGGCGGCGGCGGCGGAGGCGGCACCCACACCCACAAGACCTACTACTACCAGAAGACCTACGGGGGGGACTACGCCTCCGACGGATACGGGTAGGTGCGGGTCCAGCCGACTTCCCGGCCCCGCTGGCTCGGGGCCGCCTTCGGAGAGCTGCCGTGAGCCTGCTCCCGGTTTGATTTCCGAGGTGTGCAAGCTTGCAAGTCTCTTGTTTCTCTTCCTCCTTAAGGAGTCTTTTTTTTACTTCTAAAAGGCATTTAAACGCAAGAGAAGAACGTACTTAAAAAAAACACACAAACACTTTTGGTGGTGACTCTCCTTGAAGAGAGTAACAGGATTAAAAAGCAATGTCTTCCCTTTGCACTCAGAGCTGTAAGTGCTGGCTGTATTGACCCAACTCTGCTGATTAACCTCGGCTTTGCTCGGTGACGTAAAACAAAGCTATACTGAAGCGAATTGCTTTACACCCCATAACCCAGGCTCTGAGCTCACTGTCCTCCCCAGTAGTTGCAATAACTAGGACTATGAAACAATTTTAACTAGTGGGAATTGTTCTCTTGTTCATTTCTGAGTTTGTTTCTAGCTTGTTTAAGGCTTGGGAGTTTTAAGCCATGATCTTTTATAGAGCAATCCCTGACATTTAGTGCCAGGGAGCAAAGATGTGTAACAAGCAACCTCAGTCTGCTTTCCTCCCCCGCACCTTTTTAGCTTTCTACTTGCTCTGTTGCTGCAGGCACAGTCAAGCTCTTGTAGGCAGGGTGCTGGCTGTGAATCCTGGCTTGGAGAATGCCTGCACTTGTGGATGCAGCTGTACCAGCAATCTGTGCATGTCACGTCTGGCAAGGACTTTTTGGAGCAGAGTGGTCCTGTGAATGTGTGAAAACTAAGTGTAATGGTCATGAAGACTTCTCCTTTAATCTCCTTAGCTGGGAGTTCACAGGACTGAAAAGCAGGCAGCAGTTACTGTCACCAAAGGAAAAAGCAGTTGTTTGATACAGTACCTGTATGAAACACTGCTCGTGATTACAGGTTTTTGTGCATGGAATGGTTGTATTAAACCTGTTGGTCTAATTATTGATGCCACTTATAGGAATTGATGCAGAAGCACTGAATTGTATTTTGTGTTAGAATTTAAGTCCTGATTTTATGAATAGTATGTAATGAGATTGCAGAAGGACCAGAATTAAACATGCATAGTAAATAATAAACAGCACATGAGAACAAGCAGGCTTTTTTATATCAAACAAAATCTATAAGTGGCTGTAGAAAATAAGGATTATCCTAGAGAGCACAGAGTGCTCTGCCTAGGTATGTCAGACCTGTTGCTAGAGGACCACTGAATGAATGACAAAACTTGCATTCTACGTTTTTTTTTTTTTTTTATTACTTTGCCTGATTATTAATGTTTGTTCTTTGTCTGACTTTCAGTTTGGCGTATGTGCAGATAATTTAGTCACGATGAATTGCAGCTAGAGCACATCTAGTTACCAATCCAGTACTATGAGAATACCTATTTACTGCTATACAATTAGAACAATTCAGTACTCTACCACTGGAGAGTACAGATACTAGGACTCCAAAATGCTGTTGGTGCCTTGCATGTGTGAGGATTTGTTTTGCTAGTGGTGCTTCATGGCAAATATGCTTACTGTTTACAAGACACATGCAAGGCATGAAAAATGAATGGCAGTGCATGTTACTTCCTGGCTGTTCTCTTTTTCCACACTTTGGTGCACTAATCTATTTTCTCCTTATCACTTCTGACTTGTGCTAGGGAAGGAATACCTCCCTTTAATTTATCATTCTTTGGCTTTTGTTACATATATTTAACCAGTCTATAGTTTACTAGGCTTTTCTTTCTGTAGTGTTTAACGGTGGTATGGCAAGAGTGGAAAGGACAGACCTGATCAAAAGATTAAAAACCTTATATCACCATCCTTTCATTTACTCTTTATAACATCATATAAATATCTCATTTTTGGGAAGGCATTTCTGGCAAGGAGGTTGCATAGGTTTATTTTTAGTCAGTGCTGATTTGAGTTAAAATGTGTCCCAAAACACAAAACAAGGGGTTGTTGCCAGTTAATGAAAAAGGCAGTTATACCTGATTTTGCACATGTATAGTGTGCTGAAAATCCACTAAATCTTGTGTGTGTTGTGCCATCAGGATCAGGGACATCATCTGTGGAATTGATTTTAATAATTGCATTTAGCCTGACATCTGCAGTGCCAAAGTTTAGTGGTATCTACTGAACTCAGAAAACTGAGGCTTCTGTTTCCAATGGGGAAGACCACCCTACCCTAATTTTTAAATGCAGAAGGATTCAAGTTAGGGTCTAGTCTTGTAAGTTTTGGGGCGTATTCTGCCAAACAAGTCTGTGCTGAGCATTACATTACTCACAGAGCAATATGAGACTCTCCCTACCCTTAGGGCTCAGCAAGGTGCTTTTACAACATTCCCGGTTTCTTCTGGCTTGGGAACTTAGGATGAGCTTGGCCCGAAGTACAGATACTCAGCTTGACAGTGAGTCACATGCTGCTAAACTGCCAATTCATCGCTCAAATATTTATCAATGTCTTCGCTACGGAGATAGAAAATCTGATAAACTATGAGAGAAAGGAAAAAAATGCAAAGTTGTGCAGTTTTATTTGTCACTGCTGAGGTTATGGAAAAAAATAGCTTAGGATTCATGGTCACTGAATGATATGAACGTAATTTAATTTACACAGTTCTGCTTAAGGATTAATGAAACTTCTGTGCTTCAAGTTAAAAAAGGAGTTAGAAATTCACATCCCATGCCTGGACATTATTTAAGGAACTGACAGACAAAGTAAACTTGGAGGAACCTGACTCAAATCTGCATTTTTGCCGTTCTCATCAGTTTCACAGGGATCTGAAGAGTCCTGACAAAGTTGAATGGTGGTAGAGCTGGCATGGTAACTTCCTCTTTGAGCTCCTCAGACAGAAAGGAAGGAATGTGTCTGAATTGCTGCCGAATACCTGCCATGCTGGCAGAGCCTGCAGCTGTGCCCTGGCTGGCAGAGAAATGGGTTTCTGTGGCAGCTGGTGACAGTGCCACGCCATGAGGAGAAAGTCAGGTTGTACCTTTCCCAGCTCCCCGTTCTGTAGGTAAATGTGTGAGATTTGAAGCTCAGTACCTTTGCAGGTGTGAAAGCCTCTGTCTGGCAAAGCAGGTTTGCTGCGTTTTGAGCATCTGCTCTCCAGCAGAGGTGTATTTCCGTGGTCAAGGCTAGACCCAGCATTTGGCACCTCTCTCTCCCAGAGCCGGTGGTGGGAGAGGTGGAACGTCTGCAGCCCGCTGCACTGGGCAGGTGTGGCCTTTAGAACGGTTCTGTTGCTCCTGGTGATTCATACCAGTGGGAAAAAGCATGAAGATTTTCTGTGAATAGGTGTGGCAGGATCCCTTGTGAAACCCTGCGTGCCATGAGGGCACTACGCTGCAGGGGTCTTAATAATTCAGTAATTCACTAGTGACAAATTTTTGCACATTTTTAATGGTATTTAGAGCCTGATTGTGCCAGGTGCAGATATTTTTTGATGTTTCCGGCCATCATGCCTTTGTCTATGTGCACATTTGGCAGATGGGACTAGTTTGGCAAGGCCATGGTGTGCCAAAACTGGTCCTAGTTAGACCGGAGACATGTGGGGAGAACCCAGTTATAAAATTCTTGATGACTTGACACTTGGTATTCAACTTCTGTTAGGAGGGGAGGGGGGGAAGCTGGGTTATAATATTTTAATTTTGGTTTGTATTCTTATGGATATTGTGATTCACCACCTTTAGCCAGCATATGCCAGTGCATTTTCTGGGGCACCCACACCCAACTGGCAGGTGGTGGCGCGTGGGTGGTGATTTAGTCTAGTGCTATGTGCAGACTGTGTGCTGGGAATGGAGATTCCAGGTCAGGTTTTTCTTCTGTCTTGCATACCCTGGGCATACCAGGTAATCCCTTGATGAATCTATTGCTTGTTCAAACAAGTTTGTGTGGAGGGGGGGGGAAGTGTGAAGAAAAAGAAGTGCTGGTTTTTTGCTCTCATTCAGTTTATGGGAATCACTCAATACTCTGGTTCTGCTCAAAGACTGTTTTTTAAAGCTTTTTTTAAAGCTTTTTGAATCAATTAAAAAAAAAAAAGCTTTGAATTTTCAAAAGGCTAAAAGTTTTGTGGAGGAATTGGAAAACATAAAAAGGATTATTCTAATTTGTTTCAAATAGTATCTTAAGAGACAAGAGCATCCTCTTTGTGTTTCCAAAGCTTTAAGGAACTGTGAAGTTGCTGGAAGGTCCCTCAGAACAGCTGGATGTGCTTCTGTGTCTCCTCCACCCTGCTTCTCTAGACACTAGTTGTATCACCATGCCCACCCTGGATAACCCAATGGCCTCTTCATGTGTACTAACAAAGGCAGAAACCAGGGCAGCCTCCACATTGCAGGCGTTTGTGCTGGGGGTGTGCAGGTCTTCAGCAGCAGGAGAAAGCAACTGAGAAAGCAGAACGTAGCTGACTTTCTTCCTTGCCTCTCATGTTCTGCAGTAAGGACATCAGCTCCTATACTGGGCTTGTGAGAGTGCAAGCTGAGTGTTTAGAGAAGATATTTGATTTATTCAAAATCTGTCACTTAGGAAATTTTTTCACTGCTTGAATAAGTCAGTGGCAGCAGTACTCAGCCCTGCTGTGTTGCAGGGATGTGGGCACCGCTGGGTTTGCCATGTCTACCTCAATTATCTTAACTCATCATATGGCCTTGAACATTTTTCTCAGTCTCATTTATGAAAAGCAGGAATAGTTGTTTCTTGTTTCAGTACAGCTGGAGGTCTTAGGAGGATCACTGGTACTGCTCAATAGTTAAACACAATCCGAGTTCAGAAATAGAAGAATCAATTAAATTCAATTCAAGTAGAGTTATGGCTGAGTTTAGCTCTGATGGGGTATATTCCAGCAGGGAGGTGCTGCTGAGCTACTATCCTGCCCAAATCCCAGTGGCAAGAGAGGTTGGGCTGTCCTCTCATTTCTCTGGGAGAGCAGGAGTGTAGTATAACAAGGGAGCAACATGTTCTGCCTTGACATGCACGGAACAAGGTGACTCCTGTACAGAATGACAACATGAAAATGCTATGCCTTTCCTAGGGTAGAGAGAGACAGGGCTACATTTTAGGATCCCAAATAAAAGCAATTCGTCTGTGTTTTGAAGTGTTTTCATAATTTTAAAACAAAGAACCTATGCCCTTTTTGTTTTCCTTTGTTCCTTTAATGTTAGTGACTATTAGGACTGAGTTATTTTAATAAAGAACTCGGTTTAATAGTATCTTTTTGACATTCATGAGTTACCTTCCAAATAAGTGCCATAGTCATACAACTCTGTTGAGTTGTAGTGACAAAAATGTAGTTGAGGTCTGAAGTAGTCAGGGCTGTTTCACTCAGCACTGTTCTGCAGCATTTACAGAACTAAAGGAGCACAGAAAATAGATTATTGTAAATGTATATATTTATTAGTAGGAGAGACTCTGCACGCTTTTCTTATGCTAAAAGACCAACCTCCAGTTCTTCTGCTGGAATAGTTGATAACACTGTATTTACAGGGGTGCAGCAAACCAATTGAAAAATCTGTCCATATTTTCACTGTGTGTGTACAGTGTCTGATACAGCAGGATCCTATTCATAGATTCAAGCTTTAAATGCTGCCAGAGTGAGACCACATTGCCATAGCAGCAACAGAATGTCACAGCATAGTTGTTGCAATGACCAAACATTACTTTAAACCCATTTAGTTTCGTGTAAACAAAGTCAGACAACTCAAGAAAGACACTGACAAAATCCTGTGTAAAGTAATCCACTTAATGTGTGTTCTGTGAGGATTGTTGGGATCCTACATCTTCCTGAGGGACATAAATGTATTTTTATATAGCATGTAGGTTACATGGTTTTACTTTAAAAATCCTTTTACTTTGTACTTTGTACCATATTATGACACCATCCAGCATGTTCATGGTTTACCTCAGCTTCTTTTGGTCCAGTATTTATTGTGTTGGATATGGTTTTCCTTTGGCTGTCTGTTTACTACGGCCTCGAGGTTGGATGTCGTATTGTTCTGCATTGGAGTTTCTGCTTTGATCTGCTTATCCACTTTAGAGGTCTGTTGGCTTCATTAAGAGGTATATTATACTGAGGCCCTTTGAAACTAATCATGAAATACTTTCTTGTCACACTGTGAAAAGTATTGAATGTGAGTCTATATGAGAGTGTGCTGGTGCCATCTGATCTGTCAACCTGTATATGTTGAGGTATTTTCTTGCCAAGTATTTTTGGTTTTTAAATTCAGATATTGATTTATGCCCTTGGGTATATTTGAACAGCTAAATCTTCTTCAGATTTGAAGTCTTTGAGTCCTGTTGACTTGGTGGAGCTATGCTGTCAAACATCATCTCCTATAGTGGCATCTACTGTCTGTGGGTGTGCCCTGTAAATCCATTTAGCTACATTTGGTCCTTTGACAGATTTGAAAGCTGATGCCTCTAACAGGCCACTATCTTTTTACCCGTTATCATAGGGTAGATCTCTGTATTTTAACTAGCAAAAACCTAGTTAGTTTTTTAACAAAACTAACATGGGAAGCAGTATTAAAAGCAGTGTTGATAAAATAGCGTGCTCTTTCCTGGTTTCAATTTGTATAAGTCTAACTTTTGCCATTATTTTGGTTATATCTTTGTCTGCTGGTTTGGAGAACCTTAAATACATGCTGCTTTCTTCTTGTGAAGGTCCCTGTGAACTGCAAACAAGCAACTTGCAGTTCTTTTTTTGAAGCTCTAATTAGGGTGTGCTTAAGCCTCCCACTTCAAGACATCTTTATTAAACCATCTTCAGTTTTCCAACATTTTATTATTTGGACAATAATTCTGGATGTGGTCTTCAAGAATCGCTGGGATGAACACAAAATACTTATAATTCTACTTTTTCTATATTTTAATTTGTTTTAATAGTTTATTTGAAAATAGCTTTTCTTCACAATTTCTTACCATATTAACTACGATAGCCATTGTTTAGACCTCCTTTCATTGTAAAGAAAAGTAATGTCTTTGAGGTGAGTGAAGATAACTGAAGCCAGTGGAGATATATTCATTTATTAGAGTGTAAGTCTGGTCACCATCTAAAGTTCTTTTGGCTTTAGTGGATGGATACCTGGCATTTGTAGCTGCCAGGACATGATTGAAAAATAGATTGAAGAAAAAATAGCCTTCTGATGTTCTAAAAAGAGAAAATTGCTAGAAGGTTCCTCTCTCTTATTATGTTTCATTCATGAGAATAATTGTGGGTGTAATTAAATGTAAAGTTCAGATGCAGTCACATACTTCTAGATCTAAACACAACAGTGATGCCTAGGGAGAAGGAATGATTTAGGAAAGGAAGCTGATGGAAGGCCTGGCACAAAATCAAACCCATATGCTGTTTGTCATAATTGTTTTCTTTAAGATGTTTCCAAGGTACACAGTGCTGCACAGCACAGTGGGGCACAGCATTTATGCAGCCAAAGGGTCACAGTACAAGCCGGGGGCTGCACGTATATGGCTTGTTTTATGTTATCCAGTGATTCTCCAGTCTTGTCTCTACATTTTTCCCCCATTGGTATTGGGGGAAGCTGCTGAAAAGTCGGGCAAACCTTTTCCATTTGTCAAAGATGAGCTGATAGAACAGCAGGCTGCTGATGCACCAGTTGCACATGCTGCAGAAGAACTCCCAAAATTACCCTCGAATGTTTCTCACCACTGCAGTGATTTTCCCAAGGACAGTTCTGCTGAGTTTTTACATTGTCACAATTCTGTTTGTCAAGGATGGTCAGAGTCTGTTGAAGTCAGTGGAAAGATCTCTATTGAATCTAGATTGTTTGCTGGCTCTGAGTTGGACAGGATCCCCCAATGGTCTTTTTGGCATTAGTGTTGTATGGCATGTTGGGCTCTTCAGTGATTTGTAATGGAAAAGGTTATCTGCTGTGAGCACATGAGTTTGGAAAACTAGGCAGGGCTCGGAAGCACCTTAGTTCCTTACCATCTGTTAGTAGTGGTTTTGAGTTTGGGAGCTGCCTGGGCTTGCTTGAGAGGTCTGATCCCATCAGCAAGGAATGATTCCTCACTTGAAGCACCTCACCCCTATTCAGCTAGCAGTGGCTCACTTTGGTGGCTGAATCCCATCAACTTTCTGGCAGTATGGATGCAGTAGATTATGTGCAAGACAACAATAATGACCCCGTTACCTGCCTTGGCTTTTTCCCCCATGAGAGTTTTCAGTACTGGAGTTTTCCTTGGAACCTCCAAACTCACAGTTTATGTATCTCTAAGAAAGCAGGTACTCTGACTCCATGCCCTACAGCTATTTTTGTAATAGCTTGAGCATCTTGCAATTTCTTCTTAACACACTGTACTAGCTTTGTGCACTTCTTCTGGTAAAAAAGCCCTTCATATGCTTGAATGGACTTGCTTGTGTAGCCAAGGATCCTGCTTTCCTTTCATGCCCTGACTTTTGATGGCTGGTGTGATAACATGTACAATTACATCATGCAACTCTATGCTCTAGGTATTGACTTTAACAAAGATTGTGAATAATTCATTCTCACTGTAATGCTGCCGAAGTTTTGTCTATCAAAGCTACAAATACCTGTGCTGGAAGAAAAACTTTCTCCTTTCTGGCATGCCAGTTTCCATGTTCTACTCTATGCTGTGTCTCCATGGCAGCTGTTCAGAATTACAAAGTGGCTCTACCATCGTATAATTGCCATTCAAACTTCACAGCAGTAGTCAGGCAGGAGGGCCAGACAGTGTGTGTGTGTCTCTGTCAACCTAAGTGAGGTGGATTATTCCATGTAACTTCCCTTAACTGTTCCAAATTCAGGCATTGGAATGGGCTGCCCAGGGAGGTGGTGGATTCTCTGTCCCTGGAGGTACTTAAGAAGAGGCTGGATATGACACTTAGTGCCGTAGTCTAGTAACTGCAGTGGTGGTGGATCAAGGGTTGGGCTTGATGATCTCAGAGGTCTGATTCTATGATTCTATGAAATTTGTGTTTCTTGTATTTCTTCAAAATGTGTGATTCCTCTGTATTTACTTCATCTTCTTCTTCTCACCCACAACAGTCAGAATGGGACCTGTACAGTGTCCAGACGCCAGAACACCATCCAGGAGCTTTTGCAAAACTGTTCGGATTGCCTGATGAGAGCTGAGCTCATAGTACAACCCGTGAGTGCTTCTTGTTGTTCTTATAAAAAGTGATCATGAATATTACAGGGAGTGAATGCTATGTTGTTATCTGGACTCACAGGCTCTGCTTCTTCATCTCCTTTCTCCCCTTTCAGCCGTTTGTGTGAGACAGCTGGGAGTGTAATGGCGTACCTCCTTCCTGGATCTCTTTCTTCCCTCTGTACTCTATTCAGTAAAACTGATTGAAATTCAGCTGCTTAAGAAAAGGGAGATTCTTAATTTTAAAAAAAACCAAACCTGTCCTCAAACAGATTGTACTGCATCTTGTTTTTTAGTTTTGGTTAGAACCACTGTCAGTGTAAACAGCTGTTGCTAATATTATGACTACTTACACTCTTTCAGTGTGTCCTGTAGAATATTATCATCATTTTCTGGGCCATGATGAACCTGAACCGTAGGAAATACCTTCATTATCTTTATTTTATTCTTCCAGATGATTCCTAAAGAAGTATATGAAACTAGATTAAAATCTTCGTGACTGTTTTAGCTCAAATGCATACAGATGATCTTTGCAGTACAGTACCCTTGCACAAAACCATAGTGCATGAGGGTGGTTACTCACTGATGCTAGGTTCAGTCCTGACAAACATGGGATGTCCCCTGTTCCTGCTGAAGTCAGAGGAGGTGCAGGGTGGTGAGTGCACCCTGCTGCTGAGGCCACTGAGTTGTGAAACCCCTTCACAGTTCTGGCAGGAAATGTAATTTAATGCACACTTTTGGACCCTCTGTGGAGAGAAAATTCTTTCAGGAATGAACTCTGTGGTGAGCAGTTCATTTCCTTTTCAGAGATACAGGACATGAGAGCACGTTTATATAAAAATCAATGCCAGAGTAAATACTGCCTTTTGTTAAGGATTAATATTATTCCAGTGAAGTTAAAAGAAAGCCATGTTTAGTTCCAGCTTGGTGCCACAACATGCATTGCTTACTTTGTTTCTTTTCTTGCTAAGGGACAAAGTAATGAGGTCCATAACATTTTATTTGCAAAATCAGGTCAAAGCTGGATTATGTTTTGTTCAGCATGGCTGTGTCAGCGTGGGGTGAGGTCAAAAAGTGGTGTCTTCCTGACTGAAACACCATGGCCCTGCTGATCCACTGGACTGAGAGGGTGTATGGAGAATTTACCTAGATTTTGGGTGATAAGGTGGGATGCAAATGTGATAGTGCATGGAGCTGAAGCCGGGCAGGCAGGGTGCAACCTGCATTTTTGTAGGAGAGGGAAGTCTTAGAACCTCATGGAAACTTTAGAAAAATCAGGAGCAATATCTGCCAACTCCCACAAGGACAGTGTTTGCTTCTCATATTCTAAACACAAAAGCATAGTGTCTTAAAAACTTAGCACACTGTGTGAAGCCTTGGCTCCATTGAAATAAACATCATTCAAGATGTGCTGTTCTTTATGGAAAGTTTTGGTTGATACATCTTAATAACTTTTGTATTTTATTTTAATAAGGACTTTAGAGCAACTGCGGCTCCTTTGTTAGTTGGACTTCTGTCAGAGAAAATTGGCAATCAGAGAGCTGGCAGTTGAAACTTCTCATATTTCAAAAATAATCAATCCTCATAACATCTCTTTGAAGACAACCAAGATGAATATTTAGGTTTTTAATTTGTTTGTTTGTTTGTTTTTGTTTTAGGAATTGAAATATGGGGATGGTGTCCAGATTAGGGGGAACAGAGATCTGGAAGAGTGTTTTGCACAGGCAAATGACCAAATGGATATCCTGGATGGGCTGATCAGAGAGATGAGGCAGATGGGCCAGCCCTGTGACATGTATCAGAAGAGGTATTGTCAGGGAAAGGTTGGGGGTGGGAATGTGACTGAAAAAAGTTTGTGGTATCTCAAGTGTTTGCCTTCTGTGGTGTTGCAGGATGTGACAGAAGTCAATAAGGTTGAACTACATCTGTTTGGGGCATGCTAACACGCAGAAGGGCCTTGCAATAATGTATTTCTAATGGAATTTCACTCCTTAGTTGTCTCCATGAAATTTTAGTTAGTACATTTTTGCCACAGCTTTTGCTTTCAGCACTTTGTTTTGAATACCTGGTGGTCCAATAGGAGAGATAAATTACATTTTTTCCATGCTTTCCTCATAGACACTAAGTGGTTCCTTCCCTTTCAGGCTGCTTCAGCTTCAAGAGCAAATGCGTGCCCTGTACAAGGCCATCAGTGTTCCCCGTGCCAGGAGGGCCAGCTCCAAAGGTGGTGGTTGCTTCTCCTCTCAGAGTGGCTCAGGCTGGGATGAGTACACAAAACGTGTCACAAGTGAATGTCTCAACTGGATGAGGCAGCAGAAGGTAAATCTCTGCAAAACCCAGAGACAATGCTAAAACTTGGTGTTGTTAATGAATGTCACCTCATATGTAGTAATGTTTTGGGTGCCGGTAGAAAAGTAAAAGTACTCATGAATGCTTGCATATTATTCCAAGTTCCTCTTCCTCCCCCTGCCCCTGCCACCCATTTCCCCAGTATTTTATGTATAGTGAATTTCCACTGAAATGCAAACATGAATTTGGGGTCTTCTTTTGCAGAGGAAAAAGTGTGGAAGTTAAATTTGAAAGCTAAATGAGACACAGCTGTTAACATAACAAAAGGCATTGGAATATTTGCGTTAGAAATTGTTGTGCTCAGTATTTCCGTCCTTCCTTCCTTCCTTCCACAGATTTCCTTTGATTCATATTTATTTTAACCCTTTACACAGATAAGACCATCTTCACAGATTTAACCATTGTCCAGTGTTTCGTGATTCTTCTCCCCCTCTATCTGTCTTTATCACAGTGGGAGCCAGAAGATAGAGCTGATTGCCACAGGACTAAACTTTCAGAAGTCAGTGCTGAAATACACACAAAAGTGATGAAGTTACTATCTGTTGCATTCCCAGAACAAATTTGCCTATGCATAGCTTCTGCTTGTGTAACCTGGAGTAGAAAACATACACTGAGAGCCCATAGTCTGTTTTTGTGCTGTTGAAGTGAAAGTTGTGTGCTTGTGGTTGGACCACCCTTTCTGAGAGATGGGTAGGGAGGATGGAACATGGCGGCTGAAGTTTTGCTTTGCAGACTCCTTGTAAATTGGAATTGCGTTATTTTTTTCCCCTCTCTTTATTAGGTTGTTACTTTGTGATTCTCGTGCTATTATCTGATGGTGAACGTGCTGCACCTCCCAAAGATGTCACATGACACCCTGCTTAGACACCTTGCACTAAACACAGGGAGCATAAACAAGTACTTTATAGCTGTGTTCCCACACAAAACCTCCTGTGAAAGTAAAAGCCTCTCTCTCTCTCCCTCTCTTCCTCTCTCCCTCTCTCCCTCACTTCTAGTCTCTCTCTCTCTCTCTCTCTCTCTCAGGTTCTCTGTCCCCGCCTCTGTTTCTCTCTCCCTTCCCCTTCTTCAGTCCCTATAGGAAAGCTGAGGTGGGGCCAGTAAGCATGTAGCTCACCGGGAAAACTTGTTTTGAGATTGCTGTCATGCCTCTTCTTTCCAACATGCCTTGCTGTATCCCAGTACATGCTCCCATTGAGACTAGGATAACATTTCCCCTAGTAATGTGGTGAGATGTGGGAAAAAGTTCTGAGCTGCTGAGGTTTTCTGCTGTGTTGTTCTGTTTTTTTTCTTTTGTCTGAATGGTTTGCTCATAGGAGAATCAGGTGGGAGGAGGGTTGGTCAAATTTCCAGTGCCGAATTAGGGAAAGCGCAGTGAAATCCAGCCTTTGTTCGCATACTGGCAGCCAGCCATGACTGCCACTGCTGCTACAGTCTCTTTAGATTGTTCAAATATAACTAGAAGGGTCAAAGTCCTGTAACTTGTAAATGGCTGAATGAAAAATGTTTTTTTTTTCTTGGATAGTTTTCAACACTGCCTTTGAACCCCCATGCTTGAGTTTGGTTCTGGCTTTATTGTTATCTGTTGACTCATAGAGATTTGACTCCAGACTGGTAATTTCCAAATTCCCAACCCAGGATGAAGATGCCTGTTTCTTTACTATGCACATGCACAGACAGGCATTCAGAGTTGTAGTGTGTCTTTACAGCATAAAGGAGGATCTGGAGTTTGAGGAGCGGAGTTGTGAATCTAGTGGCTTTTAATATTTGGAAAAAATGAAACAAAAAAAAAGTGCAGTCAGTTTTTGGGTTAGTAATTATGAATAGTATTACTAGTTTCCAAGGCAGCTTCTAGAGATTTTCAGTTGGTACCCTACAATAAATGTTGTCAAGATACAAGGCAAACAAAATGTTTTATAATAATTTCACTTATCTTCTGGGGTTTTTTCTTTCATTTAGTGTGACTGGATTTAACTCAAGTTGTTGAAGTTTACATGAACAAAATTAAAATGGAAATACAATGTATTGGGCTACAGACCTTAACTGGGTATTTTCACATGAATTGAATGAATAGCATTGTTTGATAAAGTCACAGTTTGTTTTCAGAGTGATAAGAATTTAACTATGCTATAGAACATAAAAGAACAGTTTGATCCAAAGAAAACAGATGGATGTATACTACTGAGTGTGCTTCATCTAGTCTAATTATAAACAGATATTTTTCCTACTTTGTTTCTTCTGCTTTGGGAGCCTGTCACAGAGCTTAAGTGATGACAATTTAAAGAAATTGTAACCTCCTATTCTAACCTTCCCTTTGTTCAGTTTTACTCTCTAGTGCATAGTCATGTTTTCTTCAGTTCCCTTGCTTTATGCTCCAGTTTGGGTAGTAGTATTGGACATGAAAGCACAAGTACTGTTTCTTTCTCCTAGGCTGAAATGGAACTAGTGAAGTGGGGGTTTGATGCAGCATCCATTGAGCAACAAATAGGCGACCATAGGAGAACTCACAATGCCATTGGAGACTATCGTTGGCACTTGGACAAAGTCAAAACAGATCTGGTAACTACTGACTTCCCTTACACATTGCTTAATCTAGATTTATATTGTTGGTTTACTCGTGTTCCACTACAAAAAATGAATATTGAGTAGTTCATCCTCTCTTCAGAAAGCACTGGTGTTGTGATAGCAACCACTTTCAACCCTAATTTCATCATAAATTTGTGTTTCACTTCTTTTCCCAGATTTTGAAATGAAAATTTAGTAGACATTTAACTTTTTGTTGTTGCATACCAAGGCTGGCAAATAAATATTGTAACATTTTTTTTTGTGAGAGGAATGACTAAGAATAATTATTTTCCCTTGCTGTCAAGGTATGTTAAACTAAAAAGTGAAAGAATAAGGTGGGTGCTCAGATCCATGCTTGAGTAATCAGGTTTTTTTTCTGTGAAACATGCACATATTCTGGGCTAAGCTTAAAGCTTTTCTTAAGCATTGTTTGGTCATCCCCCCCCCGCCCCCCCGAGACTTTAGTTACCCTCTGAATTTTGTGATTGGAATAAAGAAGTCACTAAAAATGCAGTTAGCTTCCTCTGTTATCAGCCCAGCAGTTAGGGAGATGTGAGAGGAGGCTTATTTCATTTCCATTCATCTTTTCTCTAAACTGGGAGGAGAGAGTTCAGTCTAAAGAAAAGCCACTCTGTTCTGGAGCCCTGATCTCTCAACCAAGCTGAAGAGTGAAAGGGATGTTACTTCTTTTTCCCTCCTGCTTCAAATAGGAAAGGTGATACTCTGGTCCTGTGGAACACCAGTTCCAAGGCTGAACAGGTTATCAGCAATAAAAGTGGGAATAAAAATTGTGGTCTTCAGTTCACATTGTAATTTATACTACTCCACAATCTCCAAAGCTAGCTCCAGGACTAGGTGGCCTAGGAGTTTGGTAGAGTAAGAAATCCAGTTTCAAGAGTTGCATTGGTATTACAGGTGTTATGTGCAAACTTGCTTATATGCTGAGCATCCCTAAGGGTAGTAAATTTGTCCGAGCCTTGGTTTTATGTTTCCTGTGGTCCTTCAGTGGTACATCCATCTATGTCTGTTGTAGGCATTTGCAGGTTACCACCTGCAGTTATTATGATATTAACATGTAAAGGAAATATTAGCAAAGGGGCAACTTGTGAAAGGCTCACTAAGGCTCCTGTCTCTCTTTCAGCGAGAGAAGGCTGCGGTTCATCAGCTGGAGGAAGAATATGAAGGCCTGCTGGTGAGCATGAGATGTGTTCATTTCTGATACCCTGTATGACAAAGGTGCTTTTTGCTTTATTAACACTGGCATGGTAGTGAAGGACATTTTCAGGTTTTGACAGTGAGAGTGACAGAATTATTGAAATAATGCTCTTCAGCAGTAAACTGTCAGTGCTTTTTAGTTTCTTGATTCATTTTGAGTCATGAACTTGAGATTACCTGGTGTATAATTGACTTACTCCCACAAGGAAGTTCCTAGTTTGCACCTGGTGAAGGGAGTTGGTCACTAAGCAGGTGGAGAGTGGAACTCTACCTTCTTGATGGGAGTAAGTGTAGCGAAGAGATTAGACTGTATATGATGCTTAAAAAGTTACTCAAAGGTGGGATTAGAACCAAGTTCTGTGTAGGGCTGTGCATCTTCCTTGCTTTGGATTTTCATATAAAATACAGAGAGAATCTTGTGCAAATGGTTTATTTAACCCTTGGGATCGGAAGCTGATTCCTGTGCACATTTCAAGCAATAGGATCTATATCATGGTGTGAAGAGAGAGAACATATTTTTTCATGAAGTGTCATCTGTGCAAAAGGTGATTCTACAACATCAAGGATGTCGTATGAGCAGCAAATGCAAGTAAAAGTGATATTAAGTGTTCAGACATTCCTCATACGTTTCTTGGACATTTCCTGTCCATGCCTTTTTGCTTGCCTGCATGTGTGCTACATGTGTGTTTGAAAAGACTTTCAGAAGCTGCTGACATCAGGTTCCCATTGTTCTGTAAATCCAGACACATTGTCCTCTGTCCACTGCCATTAGGTTTCGTAATTCAATAGGCCTAAACACATTATCTGCTGTCCATTGCCAACAGGTTTTATAGATGTGTGGGTTTTACTGTTATTTTAGTTAAAAAAGAAAAAAAGGACATGCTGCGCTGTGTTCTTGGCTTCCCTTTCTCTACCCAGCACAGGTGTTCCTATGTTTATGGTTTCTCGTTTCTGGAATTCCTTGCAGAAATACTCCTTTGAGAGAATGGATCAGCTTCGTCAATTTCAGAACCTCATTCAGGCCACCAGCAGAGAGATCATGTGGATCAATGACTGTGAGGAGGAGGAGCTTCTCTATGACTGGAGTGACAGGAACACTGATATTGCCAGGAAGCAGGAGTCCTTCTCTGTAAGGCATCTGAACATCCCCCCACTATTCATGGGCCCTCTTTTGGAATAGTGAGGGAGGAACAATCTCTCTCGGGAGAGACTCATCACAGAATGGTCATTTCTTCATGTTTTGAAGTTTCTGGGGATTTTGTCAACCCTTTTTAATTAAGTGCAGTGTGACAGCCTTTTGAGTCAAGATAGGACATCTATTAGAAGATTGTGCTCTCATTCAATCAATTGTCATGGTTTCTTTTGACCTTGGAAGATGGCCTTCTCAGCACAGTCCACTGTGGACTAGTGATCATACAGCTTGTGCACATAGTCATTATGCTGGCATGCTAAGCTAAGGGACTTGAATCAGGCAGTTTACTTCTTCCTGTTAGGACAGGAAGTAGAGCTATACCAGAGGGAACTGTTCTTTTCCCCTGATGGTTTTGCCAGCAGCACACTAAGTGCATGGTCTGATGGAGTTTGCACTGCTCCTTCTCATCCTGTGGGTATGTAGGGAAATTGAGCATGTGTGTTTGTTTAACCAGTGTTGGGACTGATCACCAAACTGAAAAAGGAATGAAAGTTCACGCTACTAAGGAGGTACTTTTTCTTTTTTTTAGTTCAGTTGTTTTGGATGTTGCAAAATGCAGTCATTTTTGCTTCCATCACTCCTAGGAAAGGCAGAACTTTGTGTGCTTTGCTCTGTGAAGCAGCAAGTCTAGAGACTAGAACTGAGATAATTGTATCTTCCTTGATTCTACTGTCGTCATAATTAACTTCAGTACACCAAATAGAATTACTACGTAGTGTTAGCAGGGATAATTTTACATTATCACAACTATCTGGAAAATTTGGGACAAATCATCCTGTGCACTGTGCCTTTGGGAGCTTGTTTAATGCTGTGGTTTGCTTGTTTAGAAACGCATGAGTGAACTGGAGCTTAAAGAAAAAGAACTCAACAAGCTAAAGCAAGAAAGTGACCAGCTAGTGCTCAACCAGCACCCTGCTTCAGACAAAATTGAGGTGAGTTAGACACACTTGTGCGATTTCACTTGCTCATTTAGCTGCTACATGGGAAAAGTTCTGAGTGAAAGTCCACAAATGAAGTGCTGCCTCTGGACCTGAGAAGGGTTTGCCCACCAAAAAGCACGTCCATTTTACCCAGCTCTATTAAATAAATGTTACTACCTTCTTCTACAAACCTGATCATAACAACTGCAAAATGATAGATGCATGTAAAACTTAATTCTAAGCTTAGGGAGTTATCTGAAGGTATGACATTGCTGTATCTTGTTTGAGTTAACTACATTGCAGTGGAATTTATGGTAGGAAGGCACGTCATTGTTGTTGTTCTGTTATCTTAGTAGGCATGTTTTGAAAAAAGTCACACCCTTTGTTGAGGGGTTGTGTTTAATCCAGGTGCAAATACTTTCTCCAACTGAAATTGATGGTGCCTTTAAAGAGCTTAGCCAAAACGGTTTTGCTTTCACAGCTTGGCATGAATTTACCTTTCAATTACAAAGGCTGCAACAATTTGGAAGACCTCATTTTATTAGGAAATGTTGTAGTTTTAATAGTTTTAAGAAAGCATAAGAATTCTGAAACCGAAAGAATTTAAAAGGAAAAACCAAATTAATTCTTTCTGCTTTTTAGTGTGTTTACTTTTTTTAACTGTAACCATGTTGTGTAAAATCATTATTCCTATTTATCCTGTGGTCAGTTTCTCTCTCAGAAGAAAAATCCTTGTAGGCTCTATCAGTGAAGTAAAAGTTGTATGTAATTTTCTAAAGAATATTCATTGACTGTATGAAGATTTTGAATTTAAAAACAACCAACATAAAAAGTCATATTAGGAAGTATTCCTTGGAAGGAGAACACAGCAATTTGCAGTTGAAATATTTTATTTGCTGTACTGTTTGTGCATTTCACCCTTCTTTGTTAATACACCTCAGGCTTTATGCCTCTTCATGCAAGACATGAACAGACTTCTCTTTGTGTCTCACAAGCAGGTATTTAACTCATTTCAATAAGGTAGTTGCTTAGAAGTTGTGGAACTATTTGCATGAGTTACATTGTTCTGGTGTGCATGAATTTGTTTTAGCAGATTTTTCATTCTCATTTTTGTGGAGCATAGATAATTTTGCTTGAGTCTAGGTATGGGAGAGAGATCAATGTGGTGGTTTGAGCTGTATATATTACTGTTTTTGTTAGGCCTACATGGATACATTGCAAACTCAGTGGAGCTGGATTCTTCAAATCACCAAATGTATTGATGTTCATCTGAAAGAGAATGCGGCTTACTTTCAGGTGAGTAGCGATGTGGAGGATTCACATTACTTTTGTTAAAAGTGTGAATCCCATCATAGATATATTTTTTGTGCCTAACACATTGTTGCCATATTATAAATGCTACCATTCTGCCAGAGATGAACTGGGATTTCTCATTAAAGTAGTCCATAAATTTTTAGCAGATATTTTTAAGAGCCGTGTGCAAACAAATTCACAACTATTCTTCTGTAGTTCTTTGAAGAGGCCCAAGCCACAGAGTGCTACCTGAAAAATTTACAAGACTCCATCAGAAAGAAGTTCATCTGTGATAAGAGCATGTCACTGCAGTCTCTGCTGGAGCAGATCAAGGAGCTGGAGGTACTGTCACACTTGCCTGACAGGTTATGGACCAGTGTTGTTTTAACTTGTGTAATACTGTTTGGGAATCCTGATTTCTTTTTAAACCTGTAATGGGTCCACCAAATTCCCGAGGTTCTGACATGCTAACAAATTTAAAAAAAAACAAAATACTTTTTTCTTAGGTGGTAGAATAGTTTTACTTCAAAGGATAAGTACATTCAATAAATGATTCTTCATGTCACTTTATCACTCTTGTCTCTTTGCAAGGACATAACTCAGCTTTTTTAGCTGTTTGCTTATCATGAATTAAGTACTACAATCCCAAATTGGAGAAGAATGTTCAGTGATGTTAAAGTCTAATTGATGAAGTCATGTTTGAAAGTGTAGTTATTACTTCTTTTTTTTGTTAGCAATTATTTTGTTATGTTCTTTCAATTTAGGCCTGTGTTTCTTAAACATCACTGTAACCACATTGAAGATCTGTATGGAAAACCTGCTATGAAAATTTTGCAAACTTTGCATCTTGGCAGAGCCGCAAAGTTACTTAATTTGATGTTTCTCTTCTCTTTTTTTTTTTAAAACTGCAGTTTTACATTTTAAACCAAAGACTCATCCCACTAGAGCTAATGTAAGTTTTGCCTACTGTAAGCTCCAGATGAATCCCTCTCTTAATAAAACAGTGGAAACTAGATGACATTTCTTTTTTGGAATGATTTTGTAATATACAAATAATTTTTGCAGAATGAACGAGAGAGAATTCTTGAATATAAGAGGCAAGTGCAGAGTTTGGTGAACAAATCCAAGAAGATTGTGCAGCTGAAGCCACGTAACCCAGACTACCGGAGTAACAAGCCCATTATCCTCAAGGCTCTGTGTGACTACAAACAGGATCTGGTACTGTATCCCTTTTTGGCTGAGAATGAACATCACATAAACTAGAACATGGCAAGTTAGTCAGTAAATAAACCCTTGACCAGATAGGTATGGTCTCTTTGCTTTTGGTCCTCTTAAATTTCTTCAACAGAAAAAGCTCTTACTTTCTTACAATTATGAATAAACAAGCTAAGTTCTGGTTGGTTAATAAGTCTAGTTGTAATTACTAATATTAATCTGTTAAATATCATTAATACATTTCAAATTAGCACATAAAAGTCTTCTTGATAATAAGATTAGAATTGTTGACACAGATCTTCCTAGCATTTACACATTTTTTTGGTGATTGCTCACCTTTCCAGTGTTTCTCTGGATCCTTAGGTGAACATTTCATCTAACAAAAGGTGAGAAATGTCCTTGGTAATGCCATTGTCCTTGGTATGCCCATTTTTTTTATGGATAGAGTATGAAATGAATGGTGATGTTTTTGATTCCTCCTCTGTACTGAGGCTGCTTGGGTTTATTTCTGTTTTTTGTTTTTTTTTTTCAACAGTAGGCTTAGATGAGTTTTCTGCATACATGACTTTTCCTGCTCCATGACTACACCTGTGGCTGCACTGTGTCAGGATTTCTGGCAGTTGGGGCTGGTGAATCTAGCTCTGCCACGCTCACTCCCAGTGTCTTTGCAAATAGGGACGCAGCACTATGCATCCTTAGGCCTTGAGCTCACTGGCCTACAGCCACACATGGTTGCATAGCTTACTATGGCCACGTGTCCACATTCAGTCTTTGATGTCTGTCAGGGCAAGCCCCAAGTCTGATGATGAACCAGACTGGCAACTGCTGAGTCTTCTGTGGCTCCTTGTTGGTTTTTGTTTGTTTGTTTGTTTGTTTTCTTCACATGGAAACCAGATTCGGGGAGAAGGGGTTGATCTGTGCTGATCTCTTGCCCCAGTATGAAGCCAACATGCACACCCAGATCTGGCAGCTGAGGAGCACTTCTGCTTTTGTGATTTACATGCATCTTCCTTGTCTGTCTCTCCTAGAAACCCCATCTTACTTAACTAAAGAAAACAATTGTTACGTGTTCCTTACAGAAAACAGTGCGCAAAGGAGATGAATGTATCCTGAAGGACAATAATGAGCGCAGCAAGTGGCTGGTGACTGGCCCTGGAGGAGTGGATATGCTGGTGCCATCTGTCAGTCTTATCATCCCACCCCCCAATCCTTTAGCAGTGGATCTTGCTACAAAGTGAGTTGCTGCCTGTGTTTGAACACCTGCCACTGGGATTAGATGGAGGAGTTCACTCAAAATAGCAGCCAGTCACAAAATATGATCTGTGCCTTGATCAGAGTTCATTCCCCCTGCCCCTAAGGGTGGGGGATTAAGGACTAGACCATTGACTTGAAGGTCACACTTCATTGAAACTTGCTGGGATCTACGTTGCGGTCCAAAAATATTTAAAAATTAGCTTCTACAAGGATTTTCTCACCTCTAATAATGAAAGTCATGGGTAAATTAATTTCCAAAATTTTTTCAAGTAGGGAGCAAGCCTTAGTGCACTCCACGTCTGGTGGATGTTTCTTGGGATTTTTTCTAGCTGTTCTGCATTTTAATCATGCGTTTTCTTTTCTCATGTCAGAATCGAGCAATACTACGAAGCTATTTTAGCTTTGTGGAACCAGCTGTACATCAACATGAAGAGCCTGGTGTCTTGGCACTATTGCATGATTGACATTGAGAAGATCAGAGCGATGACTATTGCCAAGGTAAGACACCAGCTGGCCTTATCTGTAGACCAGAGATATCCGTGACTTGACGTCTACTGTCCCAAACAAAGCTTGCAGTATCCTGTGCAGATATATGTTCTGCGAAACCATGGGACTTGCTTTTGCTGGGTTGCATGAACAATGACATATGGAAGTTGTAATTTTAGCAAAGGAGAAGCAAAATAATATCCTATTCAAACATCATATGGATAAACAGGAAGATAAGATAAGGGAATTTATTATATACTTGCTGTACTTGTTCCCACTGTGGAAATGCGTGGATAGACAGAGTAAGAGGTAGAATTTCAAACTATTCTTAAGTTATGAAATGATTGTAACAAGAATAGATTAGCTCAGCGGGTACTCTTAACACCATACTTTTAGAGTCAGCCTGGTTAGGTTTCATTCTAGCAATTACTTTGGGTTTTTTTTATGTGTATTAGTTTGTTCCTTACTGATTATCTAGTTATAAGCCTTCCCCAGTTGCTTTTCTTTATTTTATCTATTAAATTCCCTTCTTCCTTATTTCAGCTGAAAACAATGCGTAAGGAAGATTACCAAAAAATTATAACTGACCTGGAGATCCATTATCAAGAGTTCCTCAGGAATAGCCAAGGCTCAGAGATGTTTGGTGATGAAGACAAACGAAAGATCCAGACCCAGTTCACTGATGCTCAGAAGCACTATCAAACCTTGATTATACAACTGCCCAATCAACCACGACAGCCACAAACAGGTTTGTCATCCTCCTGCTTTCTGGAGAGTTTAGTCTGCTTGGGTTTCTTTGTTCCAGGGGTTTTGCATGGTACATTCTTTTTATGTGAAAATGTTCTCTTGAATAAATGAATTGAAACATGCTCAAGAACTGTTCTGCTGTCTCCCAACGTAACAAAATTGGCCATGTGCAGGGAAGATTTTGTTCTTTCCTCCTTTAGTGGGAATCTGGGAATAGTCCTCCAAAGTTCATGGAACTTGCTGGAAAAATGAGAGAAATTTAGTCCATCTGATATGTTTTTAGTTATTAGGAAGCAGAATCTCACTACTGTGTTTGGGGAGCAAGTTTGTCTTTTCGCGAAAGAGAGATTTAATTCCCTGAAACAACTGCATAAGGCCCAGATCTTCTGCCTGTTCTCAGTTTTACAGATCAGCTCAGTGCTTTGATCACCTGGGCACCACATTGGCTTCCTGTATGCGGGTGCTCAGTTTTCTGGCAGTTGACACTTACCCAATTCACTTTGCAGTGGTCCCAACTGAGGCCTGCCCTGTGGGTTCCTCGAACACCGTCATCATTAATGAGAGAAACCGAGAGCATGAGAAGCAGGAGGCCTGGCTGCTGATGGAGCTTCAGAAACTTCGGCGTCAGATTGAAGCTTCTGAGATTCAGATGGTTCAAAGAGCTCCGCTTGGAGTGGATCAAGGGGCCATGCATGACTTTTCAGTCAGAATAAAGGATTTAGAGGTAACTGTGGATATTTTTCTTGGAACATTTCAAGCTCAGTATGAGTCTGTGCTGCAGAGCATACTGCAGTTCTGCTTCTGATCAGTTGGGAAAGACACACAACTTGTGCAGAAAATTCTCAAATGGAAGATGATGATTTGGATTGGAGTTTAGCTTCAAAATAGAAAAAGTTGATTCTTGAATTTTAGAAGTCACATTCTGCCTGGCAAAGAATACAGGAAGACTGATCCCAAGTGATGAGCTTGTGTTAAGCCTCATCCAGGGTAAAGCACTGTTAAAATCCTTTTCCAAGGACCCCACTATACTACCTACCTCTGAAGTGCTGTCTGTGGATACGAGTCCTACAGACTCTCTCACTCTCCTAGTTCTTAAGATTTATAGGAGTCTGGAGAGAGAAGCTTAGTAAGAAGGGAGAACAGGTTTAGTATGTGAGAAATTCCCCTGAATCAATGAGGTTGCAAAGGTCTTAAGAGCAGAAGGACCTTGGCGTGTCTGCCAAGTGCAGTAGGCAGGTGGCAGTAAAGCACTTCGCTTTCAACAGAGCTGAGTTTCAGAGTGGAGGGGCTCAAAAAGCAGCATTACCTATTGCAGACTGTCAAAAAAGAAACTGCTCAATATTACTTGCCTTGAAGAAAGCAAGCTCAGTCACTGCTTCAGTCCTCAGTTGAGCTGGTTATGTAACAGTAGACTATTCGAATAAGGAGAGCAATTCCATATGTGCTGTAGACTGATCAGCCAACCAAAAATGTGTAAACCAGGCATTCTCTTTCCTTAGGGTGTGCAGAATGACTCTCAAATAATGGCTGAAACCCTCAATAAGCATAAGGACTTGCTGCCTAACTTCAGAGGCTGTGAAAAATATGTGTACTTGCAATCAGAGATAAATGCCCTATTTCAAAAGCTGGAAAATATTAATGGTGTTTCAGCTGGCTACTTAGACAGGTAAGAAAATTGAGGTTATAGCCATAAATATTCACTTTCTCCTATAATTCTTAGTCCAGATACCTGCCTTTTGTTAACAGTAGTATAAAACTGCACCTTCTTTTCTACAAATTCTGTACAGGTGGGTAGAAACAGACACATGAACTTCTTCTCTTTTCTGTAATACTTTAAAAAAAAAAAGCAAGAATCATGAGTATCACAGAAAATTCTTTTGTTACCTGCTCTTTTTAACTAATCATCTGCAATTAGAGATACCACCTTTCCTTCCCCAGTCCATAATGGATTTGTCTTGTATTTTTTATTTTAGCTTGAATGCACTGAGGTGTCTGCTCCAGGTTATTCTACAAACAGAAGACGTGATCAGAGTTTTTGAAGTCAGGCTGTCTGAAGAGGAGACTGTTCCTTTGGATCTTGATAAAGTAGAGGCTTATCGGGCTTGTCTGAAGGTGAGGGGCCAAGACCCAAGGACAAAGGAAGGCAAAATTTGTAGCTGCTAGCGCTGATTTATTAAGCTGGGTAAAACCATTGAAAACCACAGGAGGTAGAATTGCTAATCTTGTTGTATTTTATACATAGGCATACAGTGCTTTGTAAATTGGGCATGGTGCCACTGGATGGTTGAGGGAGGTGATTGTCCTGCTCTACTTTGTGCTGGTGTGACCTCACCTTAAGCACTGTTTTGAATGCAGTTTTGGGGGCCACAATCATAAAGCTATTTAGAGAGCAACCAGAGGAGGGCTGTGAAGGTGATGAAGGGTCTAGAGGGGATGCCATACAAGAAGCAGCTGAGATCACTTGGTCTGTTCAGCCTGGAGAAGAGGAGACTGAGGGATCGAGATCCTGTAATCTACAACTTCTTCACAAGGGGAAGCGAGGGGCAGGCACTGATTTCTTCTCTCTGGTGACCAGTGACAGGACCCAAGGGAACAGCATAAAGTGCCAGGGGAGGTTTAGATTAGATACTAGGGAACAGTTCTTCGTCCAGAAGTTGGCTGGGCATAGGAACAGGCTCCCCAAGGGAAGTGGTCATAGCACCAAGCCTGACAGAGTTCAAGAAGTATTCGGACAACCCTCTCAGGCACATGGTGTGACTTCTGGGGCTTCCAACTCAGGATATTCTATGATTCTATGAAATTATTGAAAAAAATGTATGGGTTATTACTTCTTCCATCCCCTGGTTGTTGCTGCCCCTGCAGCAAAGGCAGTTGCATGGAACGTTTCCATAATCCATTTCCATACAGCATTATATGTGTTTATTCGTATCACTCATGAAGGTAGATTTGAAGGCAGTATCTCCCTTCTTGCAAAACAGGCTGACATCACTATACCTAACTTACTGATTTAGAAACAATATCTTTAGATCCCAACACATTGTTCATGCTATTAAATTGGTTAAATTTCAGTATCTTCTCAAGAATAAAATATATGATAGCATTTTGTTTTTTCTCCAGAAAATGAAAGCAGACCTAAATATGAAAAAGTCACTACTGAATACCTTGGAAAATGAGCTGCAGAGAACACTTCAGATTCACTCACAGTCTTGCCAGTCATATACCCTGTATGACATGGACATTGGAAAGTACTGTGACAAAGTTACCCAGCTAATAGACCGCTGGCAGAGAGCTGATAAGCAGATAGATAACAGGTTTGTTCATATTTCCACAGCTTTTTTCTTAGTGCTGTTTCTACTAAGATCATCTTAACAGTGCGTCTAAAAGAACTGATGTGCAATAATCTTGATTTCCAAAGGACAGTGGTGACTTCAGGTCAATAAGACTTGAGCAACTGTGAATAGGTTGAACATACTTTAAAAAGGATTGTGTAAGTCCAAGCAGAAAAATGTAACTAGCCATGTAAATGCCTAACCTATGTGCTAAGGAGCTGTTCTCATTTTCTTTTTGGTTTTAATTCTTGATAATGTTCTTGGATTAAGTACTTCCAGTCAGCAGTTTCTCTCTCAAACAATGCAACCATGCTTATTCCTGAATACCCTATACCTGAGGATTAAAAAAATAACAGTAAGAATTAAGTAAAAAAATCTGAGTCTTGTACCTGAATCTTGAACTGAAGGCATATTCTGATTATTTGTGGGTGGGGGGAAGGGTGGGATGTGGTTTGGTTCAGTTTATTTTGTTTTTACTTGGGGATAAAATGTAGTCCTAATAATAAAAATCAGCTGGTTGCTGGTTGTTCAGTGAAAATTTAGAACAAGAATACTGAATTCAGTGAACTTGATTTTTGTCACTGCAAGGTTTTGTCCACCCCTCACTTAACTGACAGAAGGGCCCAACCTCTGTGTGTTACAGAGTTACTCAAAAGTAAGGCACTAAAACCCCATGTTGGGTGACTAATAACCAGCACAATTCTCATTTATTTGAAATTTTTGTTCAGAATCTCCTATTCAGAGCTCCCCATAGTTTAATATCGTTTACTACTGTGTCTCATTTTTGAAAATTGTGCAAAGAGAGAGAAAGAGAATGCACTCTGACATTCATTTTGACAGTTTTTTCCCTTTTTTTGTTTTCTAGATCATGGGACTTAGAAAGGCAGATCAAACAGCTGAAAACTTACCGAGATCTCTACCAGGCTCTGTGCAAATGGATCTGTGACGCCAAGCGCCGTCAGGATTCTATTGAGTCTGTGAAGCTGTGTGATTCCAACACTATCATGAGATATCTACACGATCAGAAGGTATGCAGCACCTGAATAAGTTGTGTTCAGTTATCTGTTTTGCTGTACAGAAAATATCAGCATCAGTGGCGTGTTTTGAATTACAAAGTACATAAGCTACCAAAATCTGCCATGTGTAGAAGACAGGGGAGAGGAAATATTATTATCCTTATTACTTTCTGTATAGCACTGCTATAGATAGACAAGATATATATATATGTATAGACAAGACTGCTTTTGGCTCCTACATGTTCACTGACACTTTTACACACTAGCTTTGAATTAATTCAAGGGACTGTAAGATGGTGCAATTTATGGGACAAATTACAGCACAAAAATGAAAAGTGAGCAAATAATCTGAACTAAAGTCAAAGAACTCTCCCTCCCCAGCTCTGGGTATGTTCAGTTGTTGGACGTTCTTTCTGATAACAACCTTCTCATGCACAGAAAGTTTGCTACTGTAAAAACTGCCCACCTACAGGTCATTTCAGGTCTCAGCGCCAGGGTTTGCAGTCATCTCCTGCTGCAGGTCCTTTCTGATGGAGGCAGTGTGTACAGGAGGAAATACTGGTAAATCTTGAGGGAGTATTTCATGGCTTACTTTTTTCTTGACAGAACTTGCACAGTGAAATCTGTGGGAAGCGAGACAAAGTTGAGGAGCTTCTCAAGCATGCAGATCAGTGCTCAGCTGCAATTAAGGTACTTGGATCTCAGCATTTTTGTGGGGTGTGGTTTTTCATGGTCGGGCGCATCCCGTTGTCTCTACTCTGCTGACGGGTGAAAAGTTGGCTCCCTGACGTGTGTGTACAGAAATTGCTGGGGTAAAGCACTTCTATGTATAAAATACAATGAAAGCTATTTTGTACTTGCCACCTGAGGGCTATGGGATTATGCAGCAGGTACCAGTGAGAGCTTCTCTTCAGGTGAAGCGAAGCCTACTTCTAAACAGACCAAACTTTCTAGTTCACATGTTAAAAAATATAAAGGAGTGAAAACCAGATTGGTATCTTATGAATTCGGTCTGATTAGGATCTGATCTAGGAGGAAAGACAAATGCAGGTTAGCAGGAGGAATGGTGTGCAATAGCCATGCAGACAAGTAGCATACAGAGAGAATGGTTTTGTGGTCCTTGCATTTTTATGTCAACTATATATCTGTGCTTTCTGCAGCTCAATCTTACTCTCTATGACAAAGATCTTGCTATATATGTGACGTGGCATATGCAATACAAAAGATATGGAGAGACAGTTATTTCTGATGAAGTTTTGGCTGATAACAGCGCTTAGAGTAGTTGCTCCCATGAATCTTTCTCACTTTGGCATAGCCCTCGACGAACAGAAGCACTTGTCTTCTCTTTTTTGTAGAATGTTTTTTCTCTTTTTCCCTTGTCATTCTCCCCTGTGAATCTCTACAGTGGCACTTGAACTGATGAACTGTTTATGACAGAGGATCATCTGTACATGGCCAGAAATACAAACAAGGGGAAATGTAGCTTTTATTAAGAAACCAAAACCAGAACAACCCAAAACTTTGCATTTTCTGAAATACAGATTCCCACAGAATTCCTTGGCAGTTGCTAAAGAGGGTTTACATTTTTGTCTTGTTCGTCATGTTTTTCAGGACTATGAACTACAGGTTGCTTCCTACAGTTCGGGATTAGAAACACTGCTCAACATACCCATCAAGAAGAGTGTGGTTCAGTCTCCTGCAGTGCTGATTCTACAAGAGGTATCTTTCTTTCCTCCCCACCAATCTTTTGAATACATTTGTTTGTCCATATGAGCCATTCTGAGTCATATCCAGATGTATTCTAATAATTGCCACCGTCACTGGCAATGTGTGCTAAGCACGTAAGCACAAAGAATTAGTGCAGAATAGTCTCTGTGCTGTCAAATCAGACTTGGGCTTGTTTTGACAGTAGATTAGCCCTCAGGAATTTACCTCATTCCTATTCAATGTCCATTGCATGCATATTGTGAGAAAGGAAGATTCATGCCCCAAGTGGTTTAGTCACTTTCAACCTGGGAATTAACTACTATTAAAAATTTAACTGAGGTTACTCGTGACTGTCAGACAGGAAGAGCATGATGAACCAGGGGATGAAGGCTTGGATTTAATATCAGATCAGCCATGGGGGAAAACAATATTGAAAAAAAAAGTGTGGGTTTTTCAGAAGGAAAAATTTATATACTTGGGGTCCTCAGAAAGTCATATGAATTTGTGAGGAGAATTTGCTTTTTACTTTGTCAAGTGATATGTTTCCTCAAGTGGATTGGAATCCTTTAAATGGTCTGGGCATAGGTATATTCATATCTAACTCTGTAGTACAAGCTGCTAACAATTGTTTTTCTTTTCAAGGCCAACGAGGCTCAGTCTCGCTATATAGAGCTTCTTACAAGATCAGGAGATTATTACAGATTCTTGAGTGAAATGTTAAAGAGTATGGAGGACTTGAAGGTATTCTAATCCTTTTATTTTCTTTACCTTTTATTTTTATCATAAATTAGCAAACTATCACTGATCAGAGACAGAATGTACAGTGTAAAAATAGTGCACAAAACTATATCCTGAACTCAGAGGTGTCCTAGGAAGTGTCATGCATCTCTTGTGAAAGAGTACAGTGTTTTACAAAGTTTCCTCCAAGGTCATGTAGGAGGTGAGGTGGAGAACACTACCCTTCTTGGTAAATAGGAGGTGCTCAACAAAGCATGCAAGAGATCCTTCTCTGCCCATCCCAGCCCTGACCTCAATGAGAGTACGGTTACCTCAGTGCTGAAAACTTGCTCCTCACAGTTAAGGTACCTCATTTCAGGCCATATTCTAAAGTGTTTCAAAAGGAGCAACTCCTGCTTTGATACAGCTCAGTGAAACAGAGAGGCCCATTTAAGAAGTCGCATATACAGAATGCGATGCTCCTGTTTGAAAATCGTGGAGGTTCTAAAGCGGCTGTTTCATAGTGAACTTTTGGTACACTAGATTTTACTGTCTGTATTGCATCTCCCTCCCCTCATTAAGTATCATTTCCCCTCTGAAAGTCATTGTGCTGATTTCTGAATAAGGTTTGACTCTGAATAAATAAAGATTCCAGAATGTGTCTTGATAACATTAGACAGAAAGGGATTTTTAGCTGTCATTGAAGCAGTGAAAAAAATACTTTCAAGATGTCAGTGTTACAAATACATATTGTATATTGTACTGCATGTGATGATTTTGGTACAGTTGTCACAAGCGTTTATGTGAGTCTTTTTGTTGCAGATGAAAACCACCAAAATTGAACTCCTGGAAGAAGAACTCAGGCTTGCTAGGGATTCAAATTCAGAGACAAGCAACAAACATAAATTCCTGGAGCAAAATCTGCAGAAATACCAGATGGATATTTCTCAGCTCAAGGCAAAGCTGATGAGTTTGGAGGAGATGAAAAGACAAGCTGAAATGGATGGAAATTCTGCTAAGCAAAACCTAGACAAATGTTATGCCCAAATAAAGGATCTAAATGACAGAATAACCAGGTTGACTTATGAGACTGAAGATGAGAAAAGGAAAAGGAAGTTGCTGGAGGATAGATATGAGCAGCAGAAGAATGACTATGACCAGCTGCAAAAAACAAGACAAAATGAGAAAGACAGCCTTGGTTGGCAAAAGTTAGAGTCTGAGAAGGTCATCAAGGAGAAGGAGTACGAGATAGAAAGATTAAGGGTTCTTCTTCAGGACGAAGGCACACGGAAGAGGGAATATGAAAATGAGCTGGCTAAGGTAAGAAACCAGTTTAGCGAGGAGATGAGTAATTTAAAGAACAAGTATGAAACAGAAATTAATATTAAGAAGACCACAATCCAGCAGATAGCTGCACAGAAAGATGATGATGCCAAAGGCCTCAGAGCCCAGGTTGACAGACTGACAAGAGAAAACAGAGACCTTAAGGATGAGATTGTGAGGTTGAACGATGCCATTCTGCAAACGACAGATCAACGGCGGAGGGCAGAAGAAGATGCTCTTCAGCAGAAGGCTTGCAGTTCTGAGGTGTCACAGCAAAAGCATCAGTTAGAGCTGGAGCTGAAACAGATCATTCAGCTTCGTGGCGAAGACAACTCAAGATACAAGCAGGCTCTTGAGGAGGCTGCCTCAACTATTCAGGACAAAACTAAGGAGCTGGAAAGGCTAAAGCTTCAGCTTCAGGAAGAGGCTAAAAGCCGATGGGAACTTGAAAATGAATTGGCTAAGGTAAGAAACAGTTATGATGAGGAAATTATTAGTTTAAAGAACAAATATGAAACTGAGATTAATATCACAAAGAACACCATTCACCAGGTCAACATGCAAAAGGAAGAGGAAACAAATAATTATAGAACGCAGCTTGATAATGCCATGAGAGAAAATAGGAATTTGTGTGAGGAAATTAGGAGACTGAAGAATACAATAAGTCAGACAACAGATAATCTACGGAAAATAGAAGAGAATGCTCAGCAGCAGAAGGCAGCTGGCTCAGAGCTTTCTCAGAAGAAACAGCAGCTGGAGATTGAGCTAAAACAAGTTATTCAGAGGCACTCTGATGAAAGCATGCGGTACAAGCAGTCACTTGATGATGCTTCTAAGACCATTAAGGAAAGAAACAAAGAGATTGAAAGGCTGAGAAAGTTGTTGGATGTAGAAACAAGTCAGAGGAAAGAAGTGGAGGATGAGAACAGTCAGTTGAAGAGAGTCCAGTTTGACCTGCAGAAAGCAAACACGAGTGCTACTGAGACAATTAACAAGCTGAGGATCCAAGAGCAGGAACTGGCCAGACTGAAAATTGACTATGAAAGAGTTTCACAGGAGAAAAAAGGCAGGGATCAAGAAAGTGCAAAGTTCCAGAGCACTGTGAAAGACTTGCAGATCCAGAAACATAAGCTGGAGGAAGAACTTTGCAGACAGAATAAAAATTTAATGGAGGAGACGTCGAGGAGGAAGAAGCTGGAGGAGGAGATAGAAGGCATGAGGAGATCTCTCAGAGACCAATCAGTTAAAATAACTAATCTCACACAGCAGATAGAGGAAGTATCTATTGTAAAGAAGAGAAATGAGGATGACCTTAGACATCAAAGAGAAGTATTAGATGGTCATGTGAGAGAGAAGCAAAGATACATGGAGGAGATAAGAAAATACACATCTGATATTGAGACTTTACGTCGTCAGTTGGTCCAAGAACAGGAGCAATTAAAACAGGCTCACCTACGATATGAGCACTTACAGAAAACCTCTGAGGAAAAAAGCAAAGCCTTGAATGAGTGCAAAATAGAAATCGAAAGGCTTCAGTCTCTCACCGAGAACCTAACAAAGGAACACTTGTTACTGGAGGAAGAGCTGCGAAATGTTAGATTGGAGTACGATGATCTCAGAATGGTCAGAAGTGAAGTTGATGAGAAAAATACCACCATTGCTGAACTAAAGAATCAGCTTCAGATGAGCAGCAAGCAAACCCTGGAACTTCAGGGGTTGATTAATGATTTACAGAAAGAAAGGGAAAAATTGAGACAGGAAATTGAAAAATTCCAAAAGCAAGCTCTAGAGGTATTCAAATATATTTTGATCCCAGCTTTACTGTCTCTCAGATATATAATTAACTTCAGTGTCCATTTGAACAAATTAATTCACCCTTTGCTGTTTAAAGTCACTGCACTTGTGACTAACATTCCCTTTATGACTTTCTCTTATTAATTTTTAAATAAAAGTGGCAGGATTTGGCCGCTTCCTTAGCCTCTTTACTCCCTGGAAGTTCTAGGGATCCATAAGCCTTGCCTTCACCCCTTGCCCCAGGAGAAACATGGGCTCTGTGCCAGTCTCCACCAAACCATCCTAGGGGAAGATGAGAGTACATGGAGTACCACTGTGCTTTAACAGTCCCCTGCTGGCTGTGTGCTTTCCCGGGCTGTTTCAGGCAGGATGGCTTAAAGCAGTCCTTTGAGGCTGACCTGAGTGCTGTCACAAACTAAACTGGCTAAAAACCCCAGAACCAATAAGCTGTCAAAGTGCTGCTTAGCTGGGTAAGGTGGTAACTACAACTGAGGATTAAAGATCATGTTGTCAGCTGTACCTAAAGTACTTAAAGCCTACATTTCATTGACTGTTTTGGGGATTTATGTTCCTAAGTCACCAAGGGCATTTGCAAGTTTTACTGTTGGCCCTTATTTCTTAAACTCTAGGTGACAACATAAACAAGTTAAAGAAAACATTTTTTCATATTTTATTCTGCATGGTTTCTCGTTCAAAGATGTACTCTTTAAATATGTACAAGTGAGCACTTGTGAAAATGTTTCTTTTGTTTCCCTATATTTTCGCCTTTTCTCATTCCCATTCCCAATTATTCTTTCCTTTATTCAGGTTTTCTTTCTTTTATTTTAAAAATCTTAATATTGGTTTCTAAAAAAATACTAACATTTAGGATTATATAACATCTGTGCATATATGTGTATATGCATGTGTTACAAATAGATAAACTTGTATTCAGTTTAATATGGACTGCATACAAATATGCATGCTTGTGGGTGTTTGTGTATGGGTGTACAGATATGAAGACATTATGTGAATTAAAATGTAAAGCAACACAGGTAAAGTTGTTTGGAGTAACGTACGAAACTAACAGGAAAGCAAAAAGCAAGTAATATATTTCCTTTTTATCTATGTATGACCAGTCCTTAGCTGATAGAAACTCCCCCAGGTTGGTAGGACTGCCAGGGGATGCCTGCTGAGCATCAGACTATTAGTTAGTCTTGAATGCTCTGTGTATTTGTTGGGGTACTGTGAGTAGTATCAAAAAGTTAGAAAGAGAGACCTAAATCACCAGAAAGGCAAGGCTATGGATAACAGAATGGAGTCTCCAAGTCTTAGATGGTACTAGAGACACTGTCACTGAAGGGATAATGTACCTTCTCTGGTTTAAGTGTACCTATGGTCTTGGGTAAGGTACTGCTGTGACTAGAATGTTTTCCAGTGGCAGCTTGCTGCAGGTTAAATGACAGGCTGAAGAGCATTGTAAGTGAAGGACATAACTCTAACCAGCATAAAATCTAACCATCCTTTCTTGGTTTATTTCTTCTTCATAACTGTAGGCATCCAATAGGATTCAAGAATCCAAAAATCAGTATAGTCACATTATGCAAGAAAGAGAAACCCTGCTGATAAAAATGAGTGCTTTGGAGCAAGACAAAGCCAGGCTGCAGAGATTAGAAGAGGAGCTGAACCGTTTGAAAGTTACCCTGGAATCAGAGTCACGTTTGAAGCAACGCCTGGAAAGTGAGAAGCAACAAATACTGAATGATCTCAATCAGTGGAAGAGCCAACACTCCCGAACAGAGGAATCGATAAGGAAGATCCAATGTGAAAGAGAGAAGAGTGAGAGGGAGAAGAGTAGCCTGAGGAGTGAGATTGAAAGGCTGCAGATGGAAATCAAACGGATTGAGGAGAGATACCGGTGCAGACTGGAAGAGACCGCTGTCAAAAACCAGTCAGAGCTGGAGTCCGAGCGTCTCAGGCTGCAAAGAGAGATTGAGAAACTGAAGCAACGCCCATATGGGTCCCACAGATCTACACAGACTGAGGAAGACTTTTGTATTGATGCCTCCAAGCTGCTGTTCAGTGGGTTGCGGAAGAAGATTACAGCAATGCAGCTGTATGAGTGTCAACTGATAGACAAACTCACACTGGATAAACTTCTGAAGGGGCAGAGGTCAGTGGAAGAAGTCACGGCTGACATTGAACCCTACCTCAAAGGGGCCGGTGCCATTGCAGGGGTGTCGCTTTCCCCCAGACAGAAGTACTCTTTTGTGGAGGCCAAACGGAATCAGCTGCTTACAGCAGAAAATGCAGTCCTGCTCTTAGAAGCCCAGGCAGCAACAGGAGGTGTGATAGATCCGCACCGGAATGAGATATTAACCGTGGACAGTGCTATTGCCAGAGATCTGATCGACTTTGATGACAGAGAACAAATCTATACAGCAGAAAAGGCTATTACAGGATTTAAAGATCCTTTCTCAGGCAAAACTGTGCCAGTATCTGAAGCCATCAAGAAAAATTTAGTTGACAGAGAAACTGGGATTCGTCTGCTGGAAGCTCAGCTGGCTGTAGGAGGGATTGTTGATCCTGTCAACAGTGTTTTCCTACCCAAAGATATAGCTTTATCTCGTGGGTTGATTGACAAAGACCTGTACAGGTTGCTAAACAACTGCCAAGGCAATGCAAAGAACTTCATTGATCCCACCACCAAAAAGGCAGTCACTTACATGCAGCTGAAGGAAAAATGCAGGATAGAACCACACACTGGTCTGCTTCTCCTTCCAGTGCAGAAGAGGAGTATGTCCTTCCAAGGGATCAGGCAGCCCGTCTCAGCAGATGCACTGCTTGAGGCTGGAATAATTAAGGAATCAACAAGGAATGACTTGGAAAGAGGTGCAATTACAGTGGAAGAAGTGAGCGAGAGAATCATTGATTTCCTTCAGGGTTCTAGCTGTATTGCTGGTATCTATAACGAGGCTACTAAAGAGAAACTTGGCATTTACCAGGCTATGAAAATAGGTTTGGTTAGGCCAGGGACAGCCCTTGAACTCCTAGAAGCCCAGGCGGCCACAGGGTTCATAGTGGATCCCGTCAGCAATGTGAGGCTGCCAGTTGAGGAAGCTTACAAAAGAGGCCTTGTTGGAATTGAATTTAAAGAGAAACTCCTCTCTGCTGAAAGAGCTGTCACTGGGTACAAAGACCCAGAAACTGGAAACATAATTTCTCTGTTCCAAGCAATGAACAAAGAGCTCATAGAGAGAGGCCATGGCATTCGTCTGCTGGAGGCCCAGATTGCTACTGGAGGAATCATTGACCCCAAAGAGAGCTACCGCTTACCAGTAGAGACGGCCTACAAACGTGGCTACTTCAATGAAGAGCTCAACCAGATCCTTAGTGATCCAAGTGATGACACCAAAGGGTTCTTTGATCCCAACACAGAGGAAAACCTGACCTACTTGCAATTGAAAGAAAGATGCATAAAGGATGATGCAACAGGGCTCTGCCTTCTACCCCTGAGAGAGAAGAAGAAGGTGGTGCACACCTCACAGAAGAACACCCTCAGGAAGCGCAGGGTTGTCATTGTAGATCCAGAAACAAACAGGGAAATGTCTGTGCAGGAGGCATACAGCAAAGGCCTCATAGATTATGACACCTATACAGAACTAGCTGAACAGGAGTGTGAGTGGGAAGAAATAACTATTACGGGATCAGATGGCAGCAGCAGAGTAGTCCTTGTTGACAGAAAAACAGGTAGCCAGTATGACATCCAAGATGCTATTGATAAAGGTCTGGTGGAGAGGAAGTTTTTTGACCAGTACCGTTCTGGCAGCTTAAGCCTAACGCAGTTTGCAGACATGATTTCCTGCCGTAATGGCACTGATGAGGTGTTTCGGCATGAGTCAGTGACTCGGTCTCCCACAGTGCTGAGTGTCAGGAGTTCTTCTTCGCTGATCAGGAGCGGTTCTTTCTCAGAGACCCCGGATGAGTGCAGTCCTATTGCAGCCATATTTGACACAGAAAACTTGGAGAAAATCTCCATTTCAGAAGCTATACAGCGGGGCATTGTGGATAGCATCACTGGGCAGCGGTTACTTGAAGCCCAGGCCTGCACAGGGGGCATAATATGCCCTACTACCGGCCAGAGGCTTTCGCTTCAGGAAGCCACTGGTCAAGGCATCATCGATCAGGATATGGCCACACGTCTCAAACCAGCCCAGAAGGCCTTCATAGGGTTTGAAGGCATAAAGGGAGGACGGAAGAGGATGTCTGCAGCTGAAGCAGTGAAGGAAAAATGGCTGCCTTATGAGGCTGGGCAGCGGTTCCTTGAATTCCAGTACCTCACTGGAGGTCTTGTGGATCCAGAAGTGCGTGGAAGAATAAGTACTGAAGAAGCCATTAGAAACGGATTGATTGATGGTCGTGCTGCCCAGAAATTACAAGACACAAACAGCTACCCCAAAATTCTGACCTGCCCCAAGACCAAGCTGAAAATATCCTACAAAGATGCAATGAATCGGTCAATGGTGGAAGACATCACAGGGCTTAAACTCTTGGAAGCAGCCTCTGTTTCCTCTAAAGGCATATCCAGTCCCTACAATGTCTCCTCTGCACCCGGCTCTCGCTCTGGCTCTCGTTCTGGCTCACGTTCAGGCTCACGCAGTGGGTCTAGGAGGGGAAGCTTCGATGCATCAGCAAGCTCTTCATATTCTTACTCATACTCAGCCTTCAGCAGTGGGTCTATTGGGCGCTAGTAACAAGTGAGGGGATGTGTCTGCATTTTATTATCATTTAGATTATTCTGTATCTCCTTTCCAAAAAGAAAAAAAAATATCAGCAAAGTAACCCAAAGCAAAACCTTCAAGTGTTTTCTGGGTGTGTTAGACTTCTCTTCTGAAAAAGCTGTAAAATGCTTGAATGCAAACTTGCAGATTAGGGAATGCAAAAGTAATATTTGTGAATTTTGAGTTTCAGTTCCCATTTCCTTTTAGTGTTTGGATTTTAATAGGCCTCTGTATATTTTAAATACTCTGTCATGCCTTCTCCTGTTATCCGTAACTGTCAACCCATAAGGTCGTAACTGAGGTTCGAAAGTCTTGTAGTAGTTAATATTTTTTCCACATAGACCTTTTTCAATTTGCTATTATGAAGAAAAAAATGTTAACATTATGGACAGAAAATACCCTTAATATTGGTTTAGAATCTATACCATAAACATGAAACTGTCTTTCAGATGCTCTGCTTCTTTATGTTTGGCTAGCCATTTTCTGAAGTACAGCTTGGTGGATATAAAGGGCTATTATTGTGCTGGGCTTTTGTTTTACTGTTACCCGTATACATTTTCTACTGTTTTGCTTGATTTCCCTGTAACGAAAGAAAAATAAAATCTAAATACACCATGTGACCTCTTCTGGGCAATAAACTTCTGAAGTTTTAAACTATTTGTTGTGTACTTATTATGTTTATCTGTGGATGTTCTTGGAGGTGCAGGTTAAAGAAAGAACCATTTTTAAAAGTAGCAAACACTAGCTTTGGTGTAAAGAATGTACAGGCACATTATTTTTTATGATGCTGAGCCATCTCTTTTATGAATGTGGACTTCTGATTCTGAATTTTCAGTAGGAAAATGAAGATAGCACCAATAATGGAAACTATGCCCCAGAAGCAGAAAGTCTGTTTGCACAGTTGTTTATAGGCTTGATGATGATGATGATGACAATCAGAAGCATATTTCTTCTGCTTGTGATCCAGCTCATTATCTCTGCAGCTACAAGGAACTGAGTCAGATTCATTGATTACATCAATGTAACTTGAGCAGAGAAAAGAACTGGCTGGCTTAGCTGGCCGGTATGGAGGCACAGGAGCATCTTTCAAAACCTTAACAATCACCTCCTGTAACGTCCTTCCACCTCTTTTGCTGGCTCCCGAAAGTGTAGGCTGAGAAAATAGCAATAGAATATCAATGTTTGCATGATGCCTTGTTGTGGTCACCTCTATGTGGGCTGTTGGCAGCCTGCTGATTTCTTTTATCAGAGCTGAGAAAGTTCCTCAGATGAGAAATCAGAGCAGGATGAAATGACTGCCGTGTTAGAGGACACAAAAGTGATTTGAAGCCACTTCAGCTTTAATTAATGTTCCTTAGCCAGTGTGGTAAATTACTTGTAAATGTTGTTCTCTCCCCTTTAGCACACAGTGCAGATACCTCTGGGTAAGCACTGTTCTCAGCAGAGGGACTGATCACTTGAAAGAATTTAGTATGGTTTTATACAACTGCTGGTACAGAGCTTTAATGACAAAACTATTAGTATAATTTGCTGGTAGCTGAAATAAACTCCTCCTTTAAGTAGTTTAAAGCACATACCCACTTTTAGTCATGTACCACGTACATGATCTATGAATTTTATCAGTTGCTATAGATAGAGAGAAGCTGACGGGCATAAATGCTAGTTACTGATTTTTTTTTTTTTTGTAGCACGTTCCTCTTCTGCAGTAAAGGAACAGCACAGGTTCTGATCCCGCTCTCTCTGACTAAAGTTTGTCCTTTAGCCTGAGAAGCATTTTCAGTGTTTTCTGAAAATAATGGCTGTGAATAAAATCTCTGCCATATATAAAGTATCCTCAGTTACTGGACTACAACAGTAAATGGACTGGTACAAGTCAGTGTTTGAGATCTCTATGGAAAGCACATGAGAAAGTGCCTCCTGTCTCCTAGGAAACTCCACAACTTCAGAGATTTCTCTCTACAGCTGCGTTCATTAGCTGTATCATAGAGGAAGAGTCAATGTCTGAACAGCTTTCTGACTGCTAGGGAACGACAACCCTGTAAAAAAAAAATCACTTTTATTTAATCCCAGTCTGTCTCTGTAGTTTTAAGTGACTATGGTCACTATGTTCCTGTGGTCTACAGGAAAAGCAAAACTGGTCATTACTGAAGGGAAGTCCACTGTTGGGTGCATGCACCCCCACAGTTTGCATGGGTTGAGATATTCCGCACACTTCACAGCAGACTAGGTTTACATTTTTTTTCTCAAGTCACTCCTGGCACCTCTTTTACGTCGTTTAAAGCTCCATCCTTACAAAATACCCCCATTTCTTACTGCTCAATCAACTTTTTGCCCTGCCATGGTAACTGAAATATGAGGTAATCTCACAGAAATTATTACGACAGTGCTTTCCCCTTGCATGTGCTCCACTGGCAGTGCTTCTGTGGCATTAGTGGTGGGTTTATACAGCCAGAGAAGCAGGAGACTCAGGTGCCCAAGGCCTGAGTAGCAGCTGAGCCAGAACAGGCAGCAGGTGGGGCAGGACACTCCTAGCGTGGGATGCTAAAGAGATGAGTTGAGAGTTTTCCTCCAGCAATGCTGAAGAAGGAGCTTTGGGAAAAATCGCTCATTTCCAGAGCTGAGGTTTGGTACTTCCAACCCTGTAGATAGGTCTGGCAGACAGAGGCATGACTGGTGACCACACTCAGGAGGCCAGTGTCGTGGAGCTGAGGAGACTGTGTTTGTCTGCTCGATGCTCAGCTTTTCTGAGATAGGAGAGCCTTGCCTAGGGTTTGAAGAGCAGTCAGGCTGTGGTTTGTTATAGTGTGATGTAGCCAGGGCACAGAGGTGAGTGTGGTGCTGCTGCTGTGGTTTTGGGGCTGAGTGTTCATAGGATCTGTTGCTCTTTTGCATGCAAGGTGGAATGAACTCTATTCCTGGATTTTAAAAAGAAAGACTAGCAACTGTGCATGATCTCTGCTGCTGAGACAGTAATTTGTCGGTATTGATAAGCATGAACGAACTTGTAAGTCCAGCTTGTAGCAGTGGGCGTTTCCCTGTGCTGAGAGGAGTGCTGGGCTGAGTGTACTCAGCAGCAGCCTTGTAGTTTCCAGTCACTCTGAATTTTCTGCCTCCTACTTCCTCCCTGTGCCTCAGGGTAGGTGATGCTCACTCTGTTCAATGGCGAATGGTTGCCCATTGCGTTGACTTGGCTGCTGTGGTTGGGGACGGTTCAGTCATTAACAGGCTCAACTCCTAAGAGAATTGGGTTTTGTTCTGAGCAGGATGGAAATTTATTTGTGAGAGTTTTGTTGACTGATTTAATGGCCTTGATGTTGTGAATTTGCTGTCCTCCGTTTTGAGGCTGGGAAATGACTGCTGCTTAGGCCCCAAAGTGTGTAAAGCACCATAAGGTTTGGACAATCCAGCAGTGCTCAAGACAGAGTTTTGTTTCTCTTAGGGTATTTGGAAATGCACACATGCCATGGTTAATTAACAGCCTTAACCTTATGAATGTGGAGGAAGGATGGGGAGATTCACAGAATAGCAACAATATGACTTAGTATAAAAATATTAAAATTATTACTCAATTATGAGCATTTACACAGAGGGTGGGGTTTGGTTGTTTTTTGTTCTGGATTTGTTCCAATTTTTCTACAGTTTTGTAATATAAATCTGGAAGAGTCATTTACATTGTTGGAGTTTCTGTGAACCTTGGCTGTTTTGAGACAAGCAGAATTTACATGTATAATTCTCTCAGAATAAGGTTATACTTGAAAATACTTTTTTGCCCAAACAATACAAGACCCTGAGCCCCACAAGGTAGGCTGTGCATAGCCCCTCTGCTTCGCTATGTCCTGTGTTCAATAGCCTGGTGTTTAATGATTATGTATCTGTGATGGAGTTGAAATTTTTTTTGTCCTCAAAAAAGTTACATCAAACACACAGTTGGTACATTTATAGCTGCATCATATTATAAAGAAAAAGCAATATTTGGGGCTCCATTCATTATTTGTCAGAACCAGTTTCAGCTTTAGTAGTTTATCAGCAAAATATTTTATGGTAGCATTAATCCACTGGAAGGCTACTTTAGGAGAATTGAACATCCATCTGTTAATACATGAAATGTTTAAGTAGCTGATCCCTCTGTAGATTCCTGTTCTGTTGGCAGACTGGGAATGTATGTAGTGCAATTGTTTGCTTCACACAGTTCAAGTGCATCTGGTGAACAAGGGACTGCTGGATACCCAGAGTGGCCACTGTGTTTGGGGGGATATGTTTTGCCTGGCTGCCTATCTCAGGCAGTCATGGGATATCCTGGGGACACTGAAAGGGGAAAGCAAGTCTGTATAAAGAAAATATTCTGAAAGAGTGAACTGCCCACCATGCATCACAAAGTCATCTGCTCATGCTGCTTTGAGCAGGAGTTTGACTCATCTCCTCATGCTGCTTTGACCATCTCTCTGATTCCATGAGATGGGGTGAAAATGTACTAGTGTAAAATTTGAGGATGATCCAAGTCCAACACATGCTTCAGAGAAGTATCAGTAACACAAGCAAATGTTGAGGATTAGGAGGTCAGTGGAAAATGAGCAGCAAAACACTGGCAGAAGACATACCTTCTCTTAAATTCCTCAGTATGTGCAGCACCCTCCATGCTGAACCTCTGCTCAGAATCACTGAGGTTAGAGAAGATTTCTAAGGTCATGAAGTCCAACTTTTAACCTAATTCTGTCAACTCCACCACTAAACCCCATCCCTAGGTGCCACGTCTGGCACTCAGTTTCTCAGAAGTTAAATGAGTACTGACGTTCCAACACAGATAAAACAATAAATACATAGAAGCTGCTGCCACTGCGTACTGTTATTTTATTACAAATAAGCTCTTTACTGTATAAAAAGCTTTCCAGTCCTAAGTTATTGCATTTAATGGATGAATTGATAGTAAATAGAGGATGAAACTGTTTAATTAGAGGTGGCTGTCATTCAATGTATACGTTACCTCCAAGACCACGACATCCATCTAAACCAAAGAGACCTCTGCCCAAATTGCCCTTTTTACAGCCTTTGTCTTTTGCAGGACACAAAAAAAGAGGAGAAGCACATCTGGCCGTTGTACAACTCTGCTTTGTGAACTGACAACGGGGATTTTGGATTCCTACCTGGTTTCCTGGCTATTCACTCCAGAAAATCTCATAGGTCCTCTGGGACCAGGCTCACCATAAAGTGCAGGCAGATCAGATTTCTCTTTTTAAAAATATTGCAGGTTTTTTTTTTTTAATTAGGCCAGGAGTAATGTGCTTGTTTTTTATTTTTTTCTCCTTTGAAAACAAACTACTGGAAAGTTTTTTACAAGGAAGAGAAGATAGAACTGGGATAGTGCTTGTCTGAGCTTAGGAGTTTAAAAACATAATCCAGTTTTCATATGGTTTTATTTTTAAAACTTCATTATTAAATTTAGTTCAGTGTTAAAATTTTTCTATAAATATTTGTATTTAGGAAATATTAGGAAGATCTTTAAACCTCTATTTTTTTGTGGGTTTTTTTGTTTTCACTTGTAAGACTGCTCATGGCATTTAGCACATTTTGAAACAGTTGTAATTGATCTGACATTGTTAGGTTTTCTGGCAAATAATTGGCGGGATGTGTATGGAGAAGAGTAGTAGGAATGCACTTATCTATAGCCTGGGAACTTTAGAACTTTCATTTCTTTCAGGCTGCTATTAGAGATTTCAATCTAATGTTTCCAAATTTATTCAACTTATCTGTGGACCCTCTGCTGTACAAGTTGGAAGAGGAAGGGTGTGGGTCTGACAGTTTTAGACAAATTTGACATTGGTCTTGGCAGATAACTTGGTTCTATTAAATAAATCTTGGCATGGAGTGCAGAAAATATTGAAGTTTCAGAGGTCTTTTATGATCTGACCTCAAAACACGAGGGGAGAAGTGTCATGGCTTTACATTCACTCTGTGAATGACTCTTACATGATCAGTGACTGTCTGACATGTACAATAAATGGAACCCTCTTCAACATGATTGATCCAGATAGTTCTGAAAACAGCTTGATACACTTCTATGTAGACCCGTGGGTTGGAATATCTAAGCTACACCTATGAGGAAAACTGAATGGATGGTAAAAGCAGATTGGGCAGACTCTAGTAAAGCCATTTGACAAAATGGACATCTTGAAGGGATATAATATTCCATGACTATATACTTAGCAGGCCAAGCCAATATGAAAAACATGTACCTACAAACCCTTGATTTGGTAATTTGAGCAGCCGTGAGGGATTGATTACCCTTATCTACTTGTGTGTACCTGTGATGCCATCCTGTATTCTTGCACTTGGGACAGAGAGCTGCATATTGCCAGACCTTCTGGAGTGGTTCCCAATGTTCAGATCCGTAGGCCGCAGCAAATTGCTAAGCTGTCAAATGACATGATAAGATCGGTCATCTGGTAGTTATAGAGAAAAAATTTGAAAAACTATGGCTTGTGGCAGGTGGTGATTAGGAGAACATTTCATCTATTTGGCACCCCAGAACTGTCATGGTGACCTTGGAATTCATGAGTGGTGAGGAACTAGCCTTGGAATGGGAGATACCTTCTCCAAAGCTCACCTTTCCAATGCCTTGAGACTGGCAAATGTAGGAATTTTTGAATGGGACCAAGCTGCTTTCCCAGGGCTTGAGATTACCAGCTTTGGAAAGGATAAATTAATAGCAACTGGATTGAGCATCATTGGGGCATTTCTCGCAGAAAGCTCATCACTGTGTTACAATTAACCTAACGTCTACTCCACATTTTGGGCAAGGGGTAGAGAGGACATTCAAATTAAGAACTGTTGGGGTTCTTGAGCAGAGAGTGAGACTTGCTCACATATTACTGGGTAAAAGATTAATTATATATAAAAATTAATTATATAAACCTGACCTGATATTTTTCAAGACAGGTCAGGTCTTTGTGGTGGACATAACTGCTAATTATAAGAGTAAGCCATCACTACTTGCTGATGCAATGGCTGAGAAACCTAGGAAGTACCAATGTCTAAAGGAGCAAGTCCAGGAGGTGACAAATGCCACTAATATAAAATTAATTTGATTTCCTATAGATGCATGTGGGAAGTAGTATGATGGTAATCACAGGCTACTAGCTAAATTAGGACTGTCAAGTTCCCAGCAAGCAAAGATTACCCGTTGTCTTTTGAATCAGGCTCTATTTACAACCGTGGACATTTTACATATATTCACAAGTCAAGCAAGAACTATGTTCAGTTCTCAGTTAACCAGAAATTAGACCTGTTCTAGAGGATATACAATATCAGTCTATGTCTTGAGTTCTCTACTAATGTGCACAGAGGCTGCTTAAAAGGTCAGTTACAAATCTGCTTGATTTTACTTAATATTAATAATATAGATTTTACATAACATTACTAGTGTAGATTTTACTTAACATTAACAGTGCATTACTTTAGTTATTTTTACATGGTGAGAGGTTTGTAAGTTTGCTTTCTTTCTCTACTTCTTTCTCTTCTCCCACCTCGCCCCCTTCCCCCTCCTGCTTTCATGGCAGAATTGGCTTATCTTCCTTCTAGAGAGAGTTTTTGGAGCAGATTTTCTGAGATTTGTCTGCTTTTTAATACTTTAATTTCAGTATTTGAAATATTTGTATCTTTAAGTCAAATTCTGCCTTGGATCTTGAACTCTCCCAAAGTTTTGGTGAGCAGGTCTCCAGAAATATTCATGAAGATTTTTCTTTCCTGCCTCCTTCTGGAAACAAAAGCAGCTCCTACAAACAAGGCTTTCTCCTCCCACTGGAAAGCTTGGAAACACCATCAGTTGACAATTCTCATCAAACCTTGTTGAGCTGTGACTGCTGCACAGTACTATGCACATCTGCTCCAGGGATAAGTAGGACTCTGATTGTAGCACAGAGGTGACCGTTCCCTTTGTCCCAGCCATACTCCAGATATCCATATATAATTCGCAAGAAGATTGCAGTTGTGTGTTTGCCTGAGAGGGTACCACTAGGCCTTAGCACAATGGCATCTTCCTGCTGTCTGCCAGCCTCACTCCAGACTGTTGTCTTTTCTGCTAGGCTTTGCAGCCACATGGAAATGGTATTTAAAGAATTGGAAATTGGTGAATGTTACCCCAGTCCACAAAAAGGGCTGCAGAGCTGACCCTGGCAACTCCAGGCCTGTCAGCCTGACCTCAGTGCCTGGCAGGGTTATGGAGCAGATCATCCTGAGTGCAATTACACAGCACCTACAGGATGGACAAGAGATCAGACCCAGCCAGCACGGGTTTAGGAGGGGAAGGTCCTGTCTGACCAACCTGATCTCCTTCTATGATCAGGTGACCCACCTGGTGGATGAGGGGACGGCTGTGGATATGGTCTATCTGGACTTCAGCAAAGCCTTTGACACCGTCTCCCACAGCATTCTCGTGAAAAAGCTGGCAGCCTATGTCTTGGACAGGGGCACTCTGTGCTGGGTTAGGAACTGGCTGGAGGGCCGGGCCCAGAGAGTGCTGGTGAACGGGGCTGC